>JASWJB010000015.1:0-275379 GCA_032433595.1 Conoideocrella luteorostrata
CAGACGGGGGGGCAGCGTAGGGGGTGGGGGAGCACGTTGGCGCTAAAAGGCAGCACCGAGTCCACTGGCCAGCCCGCCAGCTGGACAAGTCCACAGGGGGAGAGAAATCGGGGGTGCGGGGAAGCACAAGGACACGCAAACGCAGGCGCAGAAGAAGGTCAACATCAACCATGGACCCAACACACAAACACACGCAACCCACAACCCCATACATTATCGGCCGTGCTTGACTCCTCTGCGCCTGCCGTCGCGATCATCTCCACGCTGCACGGCTGCATTTGCAAATCGACAATATCAAACGGTTTTGCATTGATGCGTGCCAGCGCCATCGTTGTCTCGGGGCGCCGTCATGGCACCTCCAATGAGCATAAAAATCAAAATTTAAATTAAACACGCACATGCTTTTGGAGCCGCACCCGTCCCGTACCCGCACCGAAATGTTGCCATCCCATCTGTACGAAACCACCACACCGGCGGCTCCAGCATCGCCAGCATCAAACAACCCCCCGACCTCCACAGCGCCCAGATCTTCGAGATCCACTTTTCCAAGGAAATGATCGGAAGCTAGCGTCAATAACCACTTCCATGTGTGTGTTTCTGGTGTTTCAATCCGGCTCGGCTTATCTTACAAGGCATGTCAACGCATGTGGACTGGACACTCGAGGCAAAATGCGGCGCACAGCGATAAAACGGGCTTGCTAGCTTCACCAATCAATCTATCTGGCGGCCACCGCTGGGAGTTTCAGATCAGGAGCCAGCTGTCTATTCCGGAATGCTCAGCTCGGTGTGGCAATCCTTGGTCCGTAAGTGGCTGCTTTAGGACTGTCGGCCATCCCAAGTCTCAACAATTTTCACGCCGCATTATTTCTCCATCCCTCGGCAGTTTCAGAACACGGGCATAAAGGGGGAGCCACCCGCGTGGGAAAAGGAGATTATACTGACACATGATTATTCCGTAGCTAGCCAAACCAGAAGGTGGACTTATGCACTACGGCACTACGTCTGTGTCATACTGTATCTCTAGCTCTGACTCTCGGCACATTCATAATCATAGGCCGGCGCAATCGTCAGCCTTGGCTGAACACCAGTACGAGCACGACCTGCAGCAAACTTCCCAAGAATATTGCGAGATAGTGTGAGAATACTGTTATCATTAACAAGCAATCGTAAGTATGCACGCGCGTCTTGAGAAACGTTTCCCAGTCATCGTTCCCTCGATGCCTCGCTCTCACCTCACCGTGGACCGTTTGCTCGCGCAGGAGCAGACCATACCTCCTTTCTACTGGCAGCCGACGCCAAAGTCTTTACAAACTTCCCTCCCCTGTGCCTTGATATTTTCAACAACCCACAGTCGATGATTCGAAAACACAAAGACTTTTCCGGGAGCAAATGCAAAATTGTTGCTCGTCTCACCGACAAATATCTTTCCCAGCAAGATGCCGTCTGGGTTCCAGACGTGTACGCCATCTCCACACCCAGCCCAAACATTTCCCTGCGTGTCACAGTGAATACCGTCAGGAAATCCCGTGTCAGCCCATGCAAAGGCCCGTCGATTCCTCAGTCGCTTCTCATCAACAATGTCAAAGGCGTATATCGTAGCAGGTTGCGTCGGGACGGCCTTGAATTGCTGAGCGCCTGTGTCAGTGACGTACAGCGTTTTTAGGTCAGGCGAAAATTCCAGGCCATTTGGCTGAACGAAGCCATCTGCCACAACTTGAATAATTCCGGTGGTAGGTTCGAACCGATAAACCTGCTTCGGCTGCGTCGGCTCGGATCGAAAATGTTGAAAATAGCCATAGTCTGCATCAGTGAACCACAGGTCGCCGGTGATGGGATGCTGACGCACATCGTTGAGTGACGAGAAGTTCCGGCCCAGAAAGCTGGTCACAATAGTCGTTGACTTGTTGGTATTGGGATCCACGGCCAGCAATTGAGAGTAGGTATGAAAGTCTCCCTCATCACACCAGATCTGCATTGGCGGCGTCTCGTTATGCTGGCAACCAGGAGGGTAGTACGACGACCCGCCATTTGCCATTGCTAGATTCGGAAACTGTGTGCTGTGGAATGGGTAGTCATCTGAATCCAAGCTCACAACCGTAATGTTGATGTTGTCCTCCAGGCTCTTGTAATTCGACGAGACATATAGCGAGTTGTCACGTCGATTGTAGATGCCCGCTTCGTGGAAGGCCTCCCATGGAAGATCCCAGACTTTCCTCGCCCTCGCGCCGTGTCCAAGCACATTGTAAAACTCCGGCTGGTACGCCTGTAGTGATATTGCCGGCACTGACAGGTTTGACAGCGAGGTAAAATACGTGGCATCTGCGGCACCAGCCAGCAGGCTGACGTTGACGAGCGAAGACATTTGCTGACTGTCCAGATGCAGTCGCGAGATGAAATCGTACGACAGAGGAATGGCAGCTATTCCCTGGCCCGAGGGCAGTGACATTATTTAAATGCTCTCAAGAGGAGATGATCCCGCTTTTCAGAATAGCCAGACCACTCCGGCTTGCGATGAACCAGCTTGCGATGAGCTAGTATCCCCAAATCCCCGCCAGCCTGCATCGTCGTTTTGACCCCACCAAGATAGGTGGTTTTTCACCGCCAATGGGTTAGTGGGAAGAACGAGACGTTTGTTCCACGGTTATCCACGCCGACCTTCCTCTTCCCCATCTACTAATTAACCCGAGCGGAGCGCACGCGATTTTAGTTTTCCGTGTTTTTGGCCTCTGCTTCAATCTGGTCCAGGCCCTTAACTTCCGCTGAATTTCACAGCATCACGCACGCCATACGCTTTGGTCACCTGGTCATTGAGACCTGGTTTGAGACCTGATCATTAGACAAGCAGATGCCTCTACGAATTTGAATTGGTATTTATGCAGGGCAACCCAAAGGGCAAGGCTTCTGTGGAACTATTACACGCAACCGTCGGGTTAGCCTTGTTTGCGAATGAAAACTAGTATGAGCATTTAGCCGGTAACCAAATCGTTTGGCCAGTGATGGAGCATTCTAAAGGGTAGTCGCAAAGGATTATTTGCCATCACTGAGCTTATTAGTTGCAAGCACCCCAGCACATCTCACTGGCCGCAGCGATTCGCAACGTCTCGCCTAATAGTTGTTGCTTTAGGACAAGGCCGACTAATCCGATATGGAATTCATCATCATTAAAAGCGCTGTATTTGTACATGTAACTAACCCTGGACTATCGAGGGGTTAGCTGGGCCTGTGAAGAAGACGATGACGCCCTGTCGGCTTCTTGGCCTTCGTCTGCCTCTGTGGCTGACTTCCCCGTTGAACTATTCGCTCCTGTTGACGGTCTAGTGGCCGGCAATTGTCGTCCATTTTGACTGACTGTAACTGCCGTTGTCTTTACGATTTCGACCCCTTCCGGAGGGCTGTTTTCGCCTGGTCGCTCGGCAGTGACCTGCATGCTATACTCGGCTCCGCCGGGTCTTTGCGTGGCATTTCTCAAATATCTTTCCAGTGCAACATCTGTGGATGTGTCGTAATGAACCGACGTCATGTTGCGTCCCGCGCGTAGATGCTGCGAAAATTCCACGAGCCGGTTCAGCACGCTAAATTCTGACTTCAGCTTCACGCTGTAAACTAACGCTTTCCAGGCCGTTTGTATGTCGTAGTGCTCGGTGAATTCGAGGCAGAGGATGCTGATGTCGAGGAGAACGACAAAAACATTGACCAGGATCAAGTGTCCCATAACTCGTCGCATCGACGAGCTGGCGATGCCGCGCTGCATTTTCAAAAGCCTCGTCGTTTCAACAATGTATAGACTCGAAATAAGGACCTCTTGGACGAAGAAAACGGTCAACTGTATTTTTTCGAAGACGGAGTACGGCTTTCGAAAAAGCTCGGGGTTGTTCGAGTTCGTGCCGTAGACTAGGACGATGACGGGGACGCTGAGCCAGATGGCATTCACGATAATCATGCCCAAAACGTAACGCAGCAATCGCGGGTCGTGCATCACAATGTGCAGCCGAGAGTAAAGTACCAAGGATTGCCCCGTAACCATGGAGCACCAGCCGATTAGGATGAGAGTCGCATGCAGATATCCAGATTGATCGGGATTAAGGTGCCGAAGCAGGTAACCCACGGCATTGAAGGCGATCCCCCATGTTGAGCAGGTAAAACTCCAAAAGTAGAGGCCCCGAAAGCGCTTGAACGTGGTGATGACCAGGAAATTGAGCTCGATCACATTATAGAGGGCGATACTGATGAAGACGACGATGACGAGCCAGTAACTTTGGTAGGGCCCGGAGCGTCCGTCGCCGCTGGTGTCGACGGTAGAGTCGCTCATCGGCGCGGCAGAGAATTCGACGATGTTGAAAGCTTCATGTCCGAAGAGCGAGTGCTTGTGCTCGACAGCCGCGCATTATCGAGACAGAGGGGGTGACAGCGGTGTCCAGATTTGACATTCGTTCGCGATCTGGATAGGTTGAGAAGCGGCCTCAAAGCCAGCGTCCCAATACGGAGTGACTATAACTACGGAGTACGGCAGATGCAGATGGCATTAGGCGCAGAGACCGACCGACAGCCGGGTCTAGCTTTGCCCAGCAGCCAAGGCGAGTCAGGACTGAGACTTTTAGCGACTTTCGGCTGGAATGATGATACCTCAACGCCGAGCTATATTGTCGTGTTTCGTTTGTTTTCCCAGTCTCTGGCTGCGGTCGCTCGCGGCTAGACAGCCAGGGGGGGCAAGTGTGATTGAGCACTAACCCTGTTCTGTGCGCCGTGTTCCGCTGTGTTCCGCTGTGGCTGGACGCCATGCTACAGAACAAAGCCTGCTAACGGAGAAAGTTCCCAGAGGGTGGCCCAGTAATCCCTTAGTGATGGTCTGTAGTTACGTAGCACGAACCATGAGATCGGCAGAGCTGCGCAGCGCCAGCACATCAAACGGAGGTCCCGGCGCAGTTGACATTTCTGCATGCAGCATTGCAGATGGCCCATCCACCGTCTTCATCACCAATCATGGGCTGTGGTCAAGCTGCAGGATCTGAACCCTCGGTGGTATCAACCTTGGAGAGCCACGCAATAAAAATAGGAGAGCCCTTGGTTGTTCATCTGGGATTAAATTTCCTTGACAGATCAAGGACCCGACAGGTCTGGTAGCGTTACATCTAGGGTTGCTGCATGCCAGGGGGTTGGTGAGTGACATCTGAGGACAGCCATCGTTATTCGGCATGGCCGCCTGCACTGCAGGCGTGCCGTCTGTCTGTCGCCATATCTCAGCAATTGGCGCTTGGTAGTGGTCACTGCTAAGTCGAACAAAGTTCAATGCCAACTTTTAGCTCTCTTTTTGTATGGAGCAGGTAAGGAAGGCAAGGTTGGTACGGAGGACCTGTCAGCGCCCGGAAATGTCTGATGGGGAACCTAACCTTACTGTCGTTGCCGAGAATGCTTAGCACCGGACCATCCGGTATCCGGTCAATCCTGTTTTAAGAAGGACAGACAATGCAGCGAGATGGGATTGCCGCGAGCAGAGCACGGGGAAGAGGCATTTTTGTGTCTAGCACCACCCACACAAGGGTGACCAGAGTAGTATTGTAGCCACATCGACACCTTTAGCGTCAATGCGTCGTGGTTATACGGCGACTGGTCGATGTTACCATCATGTGCTCTGTGTTCATTAAAGGCAGGCACACTTTCAAGTCGGCGTCGTACGGACAGTTTCTCTCATCAAACCAAATGCCTGAAGTGCATTTTTCTTCGCCAAGATCGCACTGCAACACGCTTGCCGGAACGGAGCACCCGTTCTTGCTCCGAACAAAAAAAGCTGTGAAATTTTTTTGTTGTCAGTTATCGCGGCGTTTTAATTGTGCGACAATACGGCTCGCATTCCCGACTCAGCACCAGTGACAACACCTTCAATTGTAGCAATAGTCTGAAATCTGATGGTCCAACATTCGAGTATCGACTGCCCCAAGTGCCCCAAGTGTTGTTGAGCAAAGTTCGGTGGCGGGCGTCCAGGTGGGTGCGTTCCGATGTCGGTCAAGTCGGGGTAGCGCTGTGACAGACAAAGCGGCTTCTATTTAAAAGTCGCTGGGGACAGAAGCCATCCTTTAGGTGCTCTGTGAGTTATATGGACCACGGACCACGCATCCCGATGCGCTCGGTTATGGGATTTCGCATCGTGCCACGATCTTGCATGAGCTGGGAGCCCGGGCAGTTCCACCCTTGGAAATAAAGGGAATTAAGCCTAGTGGTGAATATCTCGAGCATCATTCGATAGCGACAATGACGTAACTGGTAATAAGATATCACCTGTTGGGCCGGTGTTTAATGGTCGGTGAATGTGCTCGTATGATCTTTTGGTGGGTACATTATTTAACTGAACCACTGGACAGGGTATAGAGAAGCAGAAATTTTTTTGTCGCTGACGATGTCGCTCACGATGCTTACGTCGGTCCAAGCCGACGGCATCAACATTGATGAGCGCCTAATGATATAAGAAACCTATGCGTGGTTTGCACCATTTCGTTCAATCTAATGCTGGCATTCGTACGATAACAACGGACGCTGTGCAAAGGAGTGTCGACCATCCCCGTACAATACTTAGCTCATAGTTTGTTATACAGGTTATTCTTTTGTGTCCTTCTCGTTTGAGCGCTGTTCTCGCCAATATGGCGCTGACCTATACGCAATGCCAAAAGATCCGGGCGACGATACCAGCGCTAAACACTCGAGGCGAAGAAATAATTGCGGCATTTTACCAATGTCTCCTACGTGGGCATCCTGAGCTCAGGAGCTATTTCAACACGGCAAACCAGGAAAACAAGCATCAACCGCGGGCCATGGCATCATTAATAATCCAGTTTGCCAATAACGTCAACCACATTTACGAGTTGATTCCCAAGATGGAGCGCATCTGCCAAAAGCATTGTTCCGTCGGCGTTCAGCCTCACCACTACGAACCCATGGGACAGCATCTTCTGGAGGCGTTTACGAGCATACTGGACCCTTCAATGACTCTAGACGCAAAGATGGCGTGGAAAAATGCCTATTGGATGCTGGCCAACATGTTCATTGCCAGGGAAAAGCAGTTGTACAAATCATTCGGATCGTGGACCGGCTGGCGACAGTTCGAAGTCGTAGACAAGGTTCCTGAGAGCCAAGACATTGTCTCCTTTTACCTCAAGCCGCAGGACGGGAAGCGTCTACCCACATTCATGCCAGGGCAATATGTATCCATCAGAGTTAAAACATCTGGAAAGGAGTACAAGCAAATTCGACAGTACGCCTTGAGCGAAGCTCCAAATACAGACTACTTTCGGATTACAGTCGAGCGAAGCCAAGGAAATACTCATTCCCAGCCGAAGAAACATGGCTGTCCTTACAGTACTCTTCCACCTGGCGCGGTGTCGAACCATCTCATCGATAACGTTGTAGCGGGCAGCACAATCGAGCTGTCCCATCCAGCCGGGCACGTCTTCCTCGATACGACAAATCTCTCCAACGCCCCAGTTGTACTTCTCTCGACAGGCATCGGCGCGACGCCTATGCTTTCGATTCTAAGTTATCTAGACAAGCATCAACCAGAACGGCCGATTTCTTGGATCAGTACATCGAACAAACCCAGACCTTTCAAATCGCACATTGAAGCTCTTTGCGCCACAAAGAACAACTTGCGATGTGCAGATCTTAGTAGATTACTTGATGCTCATGATGATGTGCCGGACTGTGATAAACTGAACAGCGCGGAGCTCGACCTCTTTGCAATTGAACCAGAGGATTTGTACTTGAACCATGAGTGTACAGAGTATTACATCTGCGGTCCTGAGTCCACTATGGCACAGTTTGTTGATCTTCTGGGGAACCACGGCGTGGACAAGTCACGCATCAAATGCGAACTTCAAACTGTAGGAAAGTACTAGAGAACGACATACCCGCGCTTAATGGCATCAATTTTGTGATTTGTTAGCCCTCAATTTCAGTGAACAATTCGTATTTTAGTACTCTCACGCAGACTCTCATACAATGTTAAGATTTCTGAAGTTCAAGTCTTTCCGAAATGTGTACGCTGCGCCTAGGGCGACGGTTAAACATCCTTCACTATATGTCTCTTCAAAAGGGTTTCGCGCATAGCTGGTTTCTGATGAGAGCAACAATCCAGATCGCGTCGCACGGCCGAAGACACCTGTACAGTAATGACTTTGCGCGGTCATGCGACACGGCCCAGTCGTAAATGCAAGGAACCAGTTATCGTTGTCCGGCTCTACACAGCTTTCCAGCCAAACCTGCCGGGAAATCGGAACCAAGTCCGTTTTTAGCCTACACGTTAACTACGAGAATGACAGTAAAGGATGTGTATTTTCGCCTCTCTGGGGCGACGGACGACCCCGTCCGCTCCGTAGCTGCCGGAGTGCTTGAATGTGCAGGAGAAATGTTTCACATGCGGATTGTGTGCAGCAAAGACGGGACATGCTTCCATTTTAGGCAGTTGACCAGATCGTCAGAGGATGCGCACTGCCACTAGCAGGGCCCTGTAATTCCAAAACTTTTGGTTTGGAAGTGTGCTAGTTAGTGTGGCGGTCAATCCAAGCACGCAAGTACACTGAGAGCAAGCAGTAACGACACTTTGTCCGTGCTTCAGACACCCTGCAAATGTCTCGCACAAGACGTAGCGAACCACGCAAATAATGTCCGTAGTGTGTGCTAAGTACAAAAACAAATCAGCTAAAATTTCTCACGTTTTGCCTTTGAGCAACATGCTACAGAAGTTGGCGACTAAGGGGGTAATTATGTGAAGCTTTTCGCGGGGCTGAGCCTGTAGCCGATGGAACAGCTTCTTTAGCCTGATACCGGAGGAATTGGCCGGTCTAGGAAGCTGACTGAAGTGCAATCAGTGAATAAACCCGTCGTCAAGCTGCCAGAAATGCACTTCTTTAGAACCCATGCTGTTTTTGGTTTATTTTTTTTTTTCTCCCAAGAATTCCCGCGACTGTATCGCACTCGGTGTGTCACAGCAAGGCACTGCAGGGCGCTAGGGTTGAGTTTATCCAGAAAGTACACTATCGAGAACGTCAGACTACAAGAAAAGTCATTTCAGTAAGGGTAAATCGGCTATATTGAAGACGAAACCATGGCGGAATCGCTTTCTTTATCCTAAATTGTTTTGCATTATTAAAGGACCTTTCGTGATTTTAAGCTCCTGCTGTGCGTATTGTTTGGAAGTTCGAGATGTCTCATCATCGAATATGTATATAAACCTCGACTACGCAGCGACGGTTGAGTAGTATCGCTTGGCCGCTACGTTCTATGACACGCATTGTTCGTAATCATTGTGTCAACTCCGCAACAAAACTGCATTCTTCTACTCGAATCTCAGACTTACATACGCCATGCTGCCCGTAGTCTTTCTCCTGCCCGTCTTGGCCGGTATCGTTACTGCAAAACCAGCATCCGTCACGGCCAGAGCTTCCTGTACATTTACAGACGCCGCGACTGCCATCAAAAGAAAAGGAAGCTGCAGCAGCATAACACTCAGGAGTATCGCAGTTCCTGCTGGGCAGACCCTTGATCTGACAGGCCTCAATGATGGCACACATGTGAGGGAAGCGCTCGCTCCGATCTGAAACTCACATTTAACCGAGATCACAGGTTATCTTTGCTGGAAAGACCACGTTTGGGTATAAGGAATGGAAGGGTCCTTTGATCTCCATCTCAGGCAAAAATATACTTATTGAAGGTGCCGCTGGCCACAGTGTCGACTGTGATGGCAAGCGGTGGTGGGATGGTCAGGGCGGAAACGGCGGCAAGCTGAAGCCCAAATTCTTCAGTGCTCACAACCTCATTGACTCGAGTATCAAATCCCTTAATGTCTTCAACACTCCGGTTCAGGCGTTCAGTATCAGCTCCGTGACCAATCTGAGCGTCTCCAACGTCCATTTGGACAACTCCCTTGGTGATACGCATGGAGGTCATAATACGGACGCTTTCGACGTGGGATCTTCAACGGGAGTTTATATCTCCGGCGCTGTAGTTAGGAACCAAGATGACTGCCTTGCCGTCAACTCCGGCACTAACATCACATTCACAGGCGGTGACTGTTCTGGTGGTCACGGCCTGTCTATCGGTTCCGTCGGTGGCAGGAGTTCAAACATCGTCAAAGCAGTACGCATTCTCAACTCCAAAATATCCAACTCGGAGAACGGCATCCGAATCAAGACCGTGTCAGGGGCAACCGGCTCCGTCTCGGGCGTGGTATATGACAATATTTCTCTGTCCAATATCACCAAATTCGGAATTGTCATTGAGCAGGATTACAAAAACGGCGGCCCAACTGGAACACCGACCTCTGGGGTGCCTATTACTGGTGTCACCATTAACAAGGTCATTGGGAATGTCAACCCGAGTGGCACGAATGTCTACATTCTCTGTGCTTCATGCTCTGATTGGAAGTGGACTAATAACAACGTCGCTGGTGGCAAAAAGGCAAAGAAAAACGAGGGAGTTCCACCAGGAGTGACTGTTTAAGAAGATTATAGTCTTGACATTGGTTCTCGTAAAGTACAAAATAAGCAAAAGGTCAGAATAAGTAAGGTCAGGCTTGTTTCGGTGTCCACAACCGATAAGTAGTCGCAACACCGGTTCTTGGACACCTTGCATATAGTTCAAGAGAAAGTATGCACATTAATCCATACCCTTGCATGTGTTACTTTAGCAGTCGCCGGGACCCAGTTTCCGACCAAATACGCGCATACCACTGATGCAACTCCTCCATCCACGGTGGCATCGGACCCTTCACGCCTAATGCCTTGCCCTGGCTGGAAAATAGGCAACTCTTCAACGTAAGTTCGACTTCCCCTCGCACGTCATCAACCACAGCGCCAATGACGAACAGACCATCACTTCCTCGCAAGGCTTGGTTCCGAGGCGAGTCACCGCAGCGCACGGTGATGGACGTGGGTGTCTTCTCTACCACCTCGAAGTGGTCGACAATACAGGTTCCTTTCTCATACTTGCTTTGAGAAAGCTGTTGCTTTGTCCATAGGTGGGTGCTGGTTTCAGGACCGTAGTACTTCCATTGAAGATAGCGTCGTTGAATCTCAAAGCCTACGGTATATCAGCTCTCGGATTCTAGCAGTCAGTAGTTAATGCCCGTATAAGTATATTTCCGTCACTTACCAGCGCCCGACCAAACACCGCGACAGTATTCCAAAGCAAGATCACCTGGGTTTTTAAGAAGTTCGGGTCTAATCTTGTCCAGCGGAAGGCGTTTGATGCATATATCCTGAGTTGCGGGATTTGCCGAGGGATTGTATCTCTTGAACAGCTTCGACGTCCAAATTGGGTCTGCAGCGGCAAGGGGTGAGATGACGGGATTTTTGGCGGCCAAGTAGGCTGCAAGGCTCGTTGATCCGATGAGAGACGAGAAGGCGGCTTTGGCGATGAGGCCCATGGTGGTTGCGATGGCCGAGCCTGTCGCTGGATGGACGGTGAAATGAAACGACCCCAGCGAGGATGATGGCGTGTTCCTTAACTTGCGCCTACCAGCTGCGCGCAGCGTCCCGTCAACCTGCGCAGGCTGATGAGAGGTCCTGAATACAGTCCTTAGTTTGATAGCCTACAATCACCAATGCGTATTCGTGTTTAGTACTTTGTCAAACGATTCAGGTCAATTAACGAGAGTGCTCATGCAGCGCGTGGGGTCTCCATGGGATTGTCGACCAGACGGGCTTTGAAGGTGGCCCCAAAATCAGCCTGTCTCATTTGGCGCTAGCACAATCAAAATTGGGCCGGTCCTTTAAGTTATATGGAGGGATATGACGTGGGCAGGATCAAATCAACTTGCATAACTACTCCGTACGGAGCATCCCCAGCAACATCCAGAAGCGCAGCGTTGAAGTCAGCACCGTATTTTCGTCCAGACACTAAAGTCTTCCGAAGCATTTTTTCATTTCTTTAAAGTCTTGCATTAGGAAAGGGGGAATGCTCATGTCAAATTTCGCGGGCCTTTGCGCAAGCAGCTATGCCGGCAGCAAGCCAACCCCCCCTTCAAAATATGAACCCGAGGTAATTGAACCAAGAGATTAGCAAAGGGTTTTATCGGAAAACAAGTCTTCTTGTAGCTGGTAAAATTTCATTGAAAGGGACCATCATATAACTCTCGAGAATACATCTTCAGGCAGATTCCAAAAGAGAAGAGAACTTTCATTCTACAAATGCACGGTAACGTGGATCGTCAAGGCCACAAACCGTTTTACGTTCAGATGAGTTGCTCCACCTATACACCCAGACGGTCGGAAACTCGGAAAGTAAATGTGGCGAGCCATCGTCAACTCTTCAAAGGGGAGCTTGGTATGCACGGCCAGCACGAGCGTAGAGCATTCCTCGGAGCCATTCTAGAGCTGACAGTCTCAACACCGCTACATCTGAGAGGCGACTTACAGCGCCCAAGTAAGCTCACGGAGTGTAATCCCTTTGAATCGGATACTGCCTAGGTCAGGGTGCGGCAGATGATCCTCCGCCAATCCTGACTCAATACGATCAAAAACAATACGTTATAACTCGAGCCAGAGGAGTTCAGTTGAGTCGGGCGCGAACGAGCAATTAATTCGACTGGATTGTCGATTTGACAAAAGCGCTTGTTAGACCCGGAGGAAAAGGAGGTGAAACTTGCCCCTCCATGAATGGCACGCGACATTTCGCCGTTTGGCCTATCGCAAAGTCGATCCATCTTGGACCCTGTTATGCCATGCTTAATTATACGGCATGGGTTTATTCAGAGCATTTGGCTGACAGCTGACCTCTTATCTATCGCCTCTGTTCTCGACCGTGCTCCGTGCGTCCTCTTTGTCATGCGCGAACCATGAGCGTGTCGCCTCCTGGCGGGCCGTGAGGACCTGTCGTACCGGTGTCCTGGCAACATCCTCCGCCCCGGCTATGACAAGCAGCATTGTCTAATACCCCGTGTCACTCCACGTTCTTATCTGTTCGCGCAAGCATTAACGTCGCTATCTGCTGTTAAATTACGTTATATTTTGCCATGCGTGTCGAACCACAGGGTTTTCCCCAGTGCTCAGGGACCACGTCGAACCACTGGCACGAGGGCTTCTGGAAATAAGCTACCGGACGGCGGATCCGGACATGTGGAGCCATGGAATGACGAAAGAGTTTTCGAGAGACCTTCCACGATGGAGCGAGAGAACCTGAGACAAACGCCCCGGATGCGGTCTCTTCGGTGGTGGGTGGCAAGGCGGGTGCCGGTTGCCGGATGCTGGTTGCTATCTGCAATACATGGACAAGATGATGCGGTGGTGATGGCCTGATCTGTGTATGTGCCGGGAATGCGCCGCAAAGGTCCCCTCGGTCGCGTCCAACTCTAGTCATTAGCCAGGTGCTTGGAGGAGCCTGTTTGCAATTTATGGAGATGGCGGCGCAGTCACCCGAAAGGCGTGGAAAACACGCCGTATTAAATATGCCCAGAAACTACTTGCTTCATGCGTTGCCCTCTGCGGCACCCTGAACGTTCACCCCTGGCGTCGCCATCTCCCCGAGTCTCCATGACTCGGCTTTCCACGGCCCTTCCAGAAAATTTTCTTCACCAAGCGCCAGATAACGGGCGGCTTCGGACTTTGCACCTTGCACTACGAGTGTTCTTTTTAAAAAAAAGTCATTCCCCGTTGTCTTTTCTTGCGACAAGCGTTCGTTTCGTCGTTTGTTGTCGACACATCCGTCTGCATCACATCACCGCACCCACCCCCCCTGTCTCTCTCGACATGGCTGAACAGATTGCTACCACGAACACCAATGCCGATGCCAGAACCCCTGCACCGGCAGCGGCGCACAGCAAAGGCCAAGATTCGTCGGCAAGTCCCGACTTCGGAAAACCATCCGCCGCGACGCCACCTCAGCTGTCGCACAGCCATGCTGCCGACAACGATATCTTTGGAGAGACGAGCGAGGAACTGGCACAGGACCGCCTTAAACAGATTGCTGCGGCCGGAAACGCCCATTTCCATCGTCTAGGATGGAAGCGCCTGGCAATTGTCACCATTGTCGAGGCCGTCGCCCTGGGTGCACTCAGTCTGCCGGCCGCATACCATGTTCTCGGCATGTTCCCTGGCGTGTTTCTGACCATTACGCTAGGGTTGATGTCCATCTTCACCAGCTACATTGTCGGCCAGGTGAAGCTCAAGTTCCCAGAGACCGCCAGCTATGCCGATGCCGGTAGATTATTACTCGGCAGATTCGGGTACGAGCTCTTTGGTGCTGCTCTCGTCCTCGAGCTGGTTATGGTGGTTGGATCTCATGCACTCACCGGCAGCATCGCACTGGGCACTCTCAACGATGGCCATGTCTGTTCTATTGTCTTTTCGGCCGTGTCTGCAGTTATTCTCCTGATTTTGGCTATTCCCCCGTCGTTCACCGAAGTCGCTATTCTCGGATATGTCGATTTCGGATCAATCCTCGCCGCAGTCGGAATTACCATTATCGCAACCGGTATTCAAGCAAACAACAGCTCGTCTGGGCTCTCCGGTGTTGACTGGTCAGCCTGGCCCAAAGAGGATGTGACCTTCTCCAAAGCATTTGTTGCTGTAAGCAACATCATCTTTGCGTTCAGCTTTGCCATTGGTCAATTCTCCTTCATGGACGAGATGCACACTCCGAACGACTACATGAAGTCCATCTGGGCCTCTGGTTTCATTCAGATTTCCATCTACACGCTCACTGGCGCTTTGTGCTATGCGTTTATCGGCTCATCTGTTCAGTCTCCAGCCCTTTTGGCCGCTGGTCCCACCATCTCAAAGATTGCCTTTGCAGTTGCTATACCCGTCATCTTCATCTCCGGTTCTATTAACTCGACCGTTGCCCTTCGGTACTTGCACGGCCGTATGTTCAAAAACTCTGTTCTTCGGTACATCAAAACGCCAATGGGCTGGGCTACCTGGATTGGCCTAGTGACCGCATTCACAATTGTCGCCTGGGTTATTGCTGAGGCTATTCCCATCTTCTCCGACTTGCTGTCTCTTGCATCCGCGCTTTTCGTGTCCGGGTTCTCATTTTGGATTCCCGCCATCATGTGGTTCAAGTTGCTTTGCAGAGGTAGTTGGTACTCGAAAGAGAACCTACCCATCAGCATCGGAAGTATTGTCGCATTCATTATCGGCGCTGTGACTCTTGTCGCTGGCACTTACTCCACCATTGTCGATATTGTAAGTAATCGTTCCTCATTTTTCTTGTGCGATTCAACGCATCTACTGACCCGCCTGAACAGATTAAGGAGACAAACGACGGCAGCGCTCACAGTCCCTTTGCTTGCCGATCGACTTGATCGAATGTATAGTGTTGTAGCATGTTTCCTTTAAAAAAAAGAATGTACATTATATTCTCTTAGCGCTAATGAGCGAATGACATTTGAGTTTTGTCCCATGGCATTGTTCGAGAATTTTATTCGGTACACTGTAACCTGTGTGGCATGCCAACTTTGAGGCCTCTGATTGATTGGAATGGTTGTCTTTCAAGCTATCCAAACGTAGCACTAAAACTCTCAAAAATACAACCACGAAAAATAGTCACTTGTTTACCCTAGATGTACATTTTCTGACTATCACGAGATGTTCGGACGGAAAGAATAAGGTCTCTCCCTTACATCAAATGAGGCGCAAGCTCTATAACCATGAGAACTTGCAGAGTGTATCGAAACGGAGCAGCCACTAGAACGAGTAGCGGAAGGGAATAGGAGCGGCGGTCCCAATTAGGTCTTCCATCTAGCAAGTTAGTGTATTGTCCCCTCGAGACGAGAGATGGCAAAAAGAATCTTAAGTAATTACAAATCCTCATCTTATATAGTGGCAAGCGCAGCTCCATAGCTGCCTGGATTCTTTGAAGATGGCGTGGTTGGTTCGAATACTTATCAGATGGCAATCTAGAATTTTGCTTGTGTGTCAGTTGACGCGCAAGTAGACTCATCTTACTCGCCATTCGGAGAGATACTTGCGCCTACTGACAGTATTACATATAGAGAGATAAGCTGGGTTGTTAAGTGGTGAAAAGCGCCTTGGTGCCGTTGCATCACGGGTTTGCTGTTTATTTTTATAGATAGCGTTGCCATTGTAAAAATTTGATGTCAATAGACTTAGGAACGGCAGCATAGCTTTGATGTACTCGCTATTAATAGTCGCAGTCTCCCTTTATACCTCTTGTCTAGTCTGCGGGGCAAAGTCTGTGCTGATCGCTGTTTCCTCCTGTTGGCTCAACTCATGAAGAGACTTGTCCATGTGCGCCTTGATTCTGTTGAGAGCGTCATTTCCAAGGACGAGGCGAAGGACATTGCCCGCAAGATGCCCAGCCAAGCCCTCCCCAGTGACAGCTTCGAAAATGCGATCAACGGCCTTGTCAGGGTCGCCAATCTGCTTGCCGTGCACTGTGAGGAACTTTCGCATGATAACGCCGACGGGATCGTCGTAGTGAGCTGGCACGGCCGCAGGGTCGGGACTGGCGTCGGCCAACTGCTCAGCGTTAGTCTTGGAACAGACACGACAAGCTGAATAACTTACCGCGCTGACGAAATTGGTGCGGAAGTTGCCTGGCTCGACAATAAGAACGCGGATGTTATGGGGAGCAACCTCCTTGGCAAGGGACTCTGATGCGGCCTCGAGGGCTGCCTTGGACGCAGCGTAGAGAGAGCACGCGGCGAGTGGATCCCTAGCGGCGACACTGGAGACGTTGACAATGGTGCCAGACTTCTGAGTTCTCATCCCGGGGAGGGCAGCCTGCAGGGTGTACAGTGGGCCGAAGAAGTTGGTGTTGATCTGGAGGGTGGCCTCCTTTTCACTGTCTTGCAAGTCAGCCAAGTGCTCTATTTGCCTCAGACTTAAATACATGGACAAGAAGGCGGTAAGAAGAAGTAGTCATGGCGTACGTGATCTCCTCGCAGGGTGCCAAGATAGAGTAACCAGCATTATTCACAAGATAGTCGATACGGCCGACGGCCTGGACTTTGGCAGTAATGCTAGACTTGGACTCGGTCATGTCCATCTCAATTACAGACCCTCCTGCCTTCTCAATCTGCTCCACGGCTGCGGCGGCCGTCGTCTTGTTGCGAACGGAACCGATTACTTTGTGACCAGCTTGAAGGACACGAAGAACTAACGCCAGGCCAAGACCGTTGGAGGACCCAGTGATAAGCCATACCGGTGCAGACATGATGATTATCTTATCTGGTATTTTCTATTGAGTTCAGTAAAGGAAATACAGTGAGAGGTGGTTGGCCGTTGAGAGCGACGCAAAAGTAAGAGCGAGGGAAAGTGACACAGGTTATATATAATCCGTTATCTCCGTTATTTGCGTCGAGCGTCATCTTTTGCCGGACTTTGTGGTAGACAGGTTGACAAGTAAGATTTTAGCGCTCGCGGTTTCGCTCTGCTACCAGCCGACAAGTGCGTTGCCAACAAAGCCAACCTACGATCCTATGCATTGTCTTTTCTATAATTTTCATAACAGCTGCGACGTAGATTAAGCCAAAAAAGTAAAGAAAAGAAAAGAAGAAAGAAAAGAAGAGAAAATCGGAGACGCGTTGATGAAATGTTGCAACGATAGAAGTTTTGCCGTGCTACGGAGTACATGGCGCCGATCTGAGAGGAAAGAGCATATACTCTAGACATATCTGCACAGAATCGGGAGTCGGCCAGATTGAGATGTTATATGCAATGATGTCAACATCATAGGTAAGTCAGGCCGCAGATTTAAGCTTACATCCCATTGCTGAACTAATTCCATTTTAAATAGCGAATTATAGAAAGAAAATTTCGTGCTATCCTAACGAACGAGCAATCTGCTTAAAAATTAAACCCGACCCGTCAAACTCGCTTCAAAGCATCAGGCGCACAAGCGCTTGACTTCAAACCTGGTCGTCAGAGCAGACGAACGCAAAGGGTATGCATGCGCCTGATCCTTCCTGCCTGTCAACCCTTCACGTCCCTTTCGGTCGAATCGTGGTACAGCTGTGGACACTTCTCACGACGTCGCCAGAGAAACCATCTTCTGAACCACCATGGAAGAACTGTTCCGAGCTGGTACTTTGCGTGAGTTCGATCGGGAACAGCAAAGACATAGTCAAGCTCCTCGAGTGTTTTTTGCTTTGTTTCAGGTACAAACAAAAATATGAGGGCTAGAGCCAGGAGATTCAGGCCAGCATAGAACCCAAATGCACCCGTTGGAGTCATCGCGATGAGCATACGCGGAAAGGTAAGTGAGAGCACTGAAGCCCAGAAATTATTCGTTGCCACAGCCCAAGACATTCCTACTTCACGGTGGGACAGGGGAAAGACCTCTGCCGAATACATGAAGGGCACCGGGCCTTCGCCTGTTTCACATTGATGTCAATTATTGTTTCATCCTCATTAGTTCTTCATGACTGCTTACCCGGGGAGTAAAAGGCCGCAAACAAGTAGACAAACGTGGCGACAGCGGCGATTCGGGCAGTGCTGTGTTCAACTCCATCATCAATCAAGTAACAGAGCCCGGCAACTATAACAAAAAAAAAAAAAACTTAGCAGGTGACGCCTTGTATGTTAGTCTCAAATACACGAGGTACCTAGTAGAGTCCAAAACATGTTTGGGAATGTGAACAGAAGCAGAGCACGCCTGCCAAAGGTATCAATGGTCCAAATGGCGGGCCAGGCAAAGATGAAGTTGATCAAACCGAAGCCAAAGCTGGCCCAAAGGGCGGTGTAATCGTCGATGCCGCTCTGCTTGAAGATGGTACTGCTATAAAACGCGATGATGTTGACTGATTGGTGCTAATTAGCCGCCGCACAATCGAATGATGGGCGTCTTGCTGACTTACTGCCACATAACTGTTGAGAAATCATCACGATGCCTGACGCCCAGGTCGCACGACGAATTCTGGGAATGGTAAACAGTTCAATAAAACGGGTAAACACGTTGCTTGTAACCTTTAAGCCAGTCTCTTTCACAAGCACGTCCTCTTGATCCAACAGACAGTCAATGTAAAAGAGGTCCCTGGCTGCTTGCAGGGGAGTATTTCTGAGCTTCAAGAGCGACTTCCAAGCCTTTAGATGCTTTCTTTTCTTCAAGTACCATCTTGGACTTTCGGGACAGAAATAAACTCCGATCACGAGAGGGACGGCGGGAATGAAAGCAGACGCAAACTGGAGCCGCCAAGCGATGTCTCCCGTCTTTCCGACAGCAAGATTGGCGCATGTGCCTAGAAAAATACCTGGTGGCGGCACATGGTCATTAGCCTTTATACTTGTTCAAAATACAATCATGGCGATGAGAATATAGTAGAGACTTGAAGTATGGGGAAGAGACGTTACCAAAGGCCGTCCACATCTGCCAGGACATTACTAAACCGCCGCGGATAATGGCTGGGGCATTTTCGGCCGAGAACACCGGAACGGTGACTTCTTTCAGGCCCATGCCAATTCCCAAAAGCATCCTGCAAGCCGCGAGCTGGCCCCATGTCTGAGATAGTCCCATACCGAACGGAGCAAGTAGAGAGAAGACGGCCGCAATGAAAATGACACCGCGACGACCCAACAAATCGTTCAGTGGATCGGAGATCCATCCGGCACTATTGATTCAATGTTAGCATCCTTCTTCGTCGCATACGAGGCAAACACCCAAAGGTAGACTAACAAAAGGCAAATGGTGATGTATGGCATAGAGTTGACAAAACCTATGATCCAGCTATTCTTCGCACATTCTCCCTCATTCGCAACAGGTCCACAGCTGGACCCTTTGGTGTCAGGTATGCCAAGAGCATCGGGAAAGGATAGATTTGCGCCATTGGAACCAGTCTGTAGAATAAACATATCAGTACTCAGCGTCCGGCAAGTTGGAAACAAATTCGAGATTGTCTTACCTGATCCCACCCTTGGATAGCGGCAGCAATCGAATTCAGAATGATGGTATAATAGAGTGCCCAAGGGTGTGACCAGCGTTGCGTGAATTCTCGACGAAGGGCAATCTTGTCGGCCTCGTCGAGGTCTTCAATTGCTTCGAACCCATCTGGATTCTGCGCTACAAGGGCCCCTTTCCTCAGCAGCGGCAGTATATCCTCTGGCAAACCTTTTTCTTGCTGGAATCTGGTCACTCTGTCAAGAAGCTCTGTGCGCGGAATGTCCTTCAGAGGGTTTTCGATCTCGCCTCCAAGGTTTGCCACCAAGCTAACTCTCCGTTGCTGTGACTCTTTGTCAATGGCATGGCTGTCTGGCACATGCTCGGCAGTGCCGGCACTAGGCGACGCACTCCTGTTAGAACAGCGACATCCCAAAACAGCATTTATCGAGAGTTATGCTTCAGTTTTAAGCCACTTACCCATTTGCCGGTGCTGCTTTCTCTGGATGTTCCACAGCCATGTGACAGGTGGAATCTTGAAATCGTTATGAGCAAGTGAATCAAAGCAGCTTTGGTAACGTCCCTCAATTGTCTGCCAGCTGCGAGCAAGAGGAGAGCTGGGGAGACACATGGGATTTAAGGTGTTTTGTAAGCTGGCTAATAAGCTCATTATTGTGAATGGTGCCACATCACGCAGGTGGCTGCTCTTGAAGGAGGGGTTACCTCGCATGCATCGCGACCATTGAATATAGCTGTCGAGCCAGCTGAAATAAGTTAGCATGTTGCAACACCATTGCAACTGCGCCTATAGAAATTCGAGTCTCGTCACCCTTTTCTTACATGGCAGCATGAGAGTGGCATTGATTGCATAAACTACCAGCGTCTGACCACATGACCGACACACTGCCGCACACACGGAACCCGTCGGCTGCTATTCGATGCTATTCCGAGTAGCACCACCTGCGGTCCCAACGGCAGATGCTGAAGCGGCGTGAGGATAGTGAGCTGTGGTCGTCCCCTGGTTAGCCATTTTTCTCGCGCCTTCTCCAACGCCTTCTCCAAGCCACCGCCAGCTGTTAGGTTGCAGTGTTGGACCCCCTGCATGTAGTCAGAACTAGGCACCAGTATGTTTCTGATTGGAGCATTTGATCAAGGCATGGATGCGGGGAAGCTGTCGTCTTTAAGGATTCGACCTGCTGGAGATGTCGTCGACGGCGTCGGAACCCGTCGCGGCAGCACCAGTGTGGTTGACGATTGCTTCATCTCCCCACAATTACTAGGCGGTGCCTGTATGCTACGTTGGGGTCCGGACGAAAAACTGTCTTGGCGATGCTAGTGGGTTGAGCTGCCCAAAGCTGCATCATGGATCTGGGGCCAAGAAATGCATTAGGTGTGTCTGGCTACTGACGTACTCGGTACTGTGCTGCTGTACGTTGTAGTGGTGGGTGAGAGTTTAGTTTGCGTGGCGAAAGTGCATGGCTGGGCGGGCGGCAGGCATGCAACACCCAATCGATGTTTCTGACGGCGAGGTCATTATTTGCCGTGGGAGAGAGAAAGAGGCTTTTCTTTTGTTCGTATTTTTATTCGTATTTTCATGCGTCTGGCTTTCTTCTTCCCAGCCCAGTTTTTATCTGTAATACCACTGCGTGATGAATACTCGATAGCTCTTGAAGTGCAGCCCAGATGTGTCGTCTTTGCCGTATACTCAGTCTGCGTCTGCGCATGCACTAGATACCATCTCCTCGACACTCGGAAACATAAGAAATCCGAACCCAAACCTGGCCGCAATACAAACTATACAAGGCTCCGCTGACCAAAGGATGCGGAAAGCCATCACTAGACTGCGTCAGGTCTTGGAATTGGCATGAAGGGTCCAAACGATGGAATTCAACGCCTCCGTCCCGGCCTTCCGCTTCTTTGCGGATCGACTCGACGTCTCAGCTGAGCGGGTTAAAACCCAAATGATCCGGAACGCGTATAGGAACACACTCTTGACGAATGACTTCTTTACGCTACCGAGGAATTTGATCCCCACACATCAGAAACATGCGTTGGTCGCCAGGAACGAGACTACGACTACACTTAAGTATACGTAAATGTGAACCCGAGCAGTGAACGCAGGAAAAAAAATGATAAATAGTCCCAGTGCCATCCATTCACGAACGGGGCATTGCTCTAAGCCTACTTCAACCGGCCCATCACCTATCCGTCAGAGTATACGTCCACCTTGTATCAAACAAAATGAAGTCCTGCGCTCTTGCTACCATCATTGTCGGCTTTGCCAGCGCCGTATCGGCCGCCCCTGCATCGCGGGTACGTTTAATAACACACGGTGGACACACATATGTCTGGGCCGCAATACCTCCTATGCATCCATTATTATCGGATTATTCATAATTGACTAACCATGATTTCACCCAGATGGCCGAGATACAAGCCAGAGATGAGCAGTTGCAGCAAGCTGAGACGGGGGTTTTCGATGTCGGCCCCAAGGACAGCAAAACCGGAGCCGCTGGCATCTTCGGCCAAGGTGGCAACGTCATCAGCAACGTCTTTGATAGTGCTACATGCATCGTGAGCGGTTTCCTTGGCGGTGGAAACCCAAACTGCAAGGGTGAAGGTGAAGCAACCCTCGATGTGAGCAACGGCAGCAGCACCAGCGGCAGCACCAGCAGTGGCAGCACCAGCAGTGGCAGCACCAGCAGTGGCAGCACCAGCAGTGACAGCAGCAGTAGCGACAGCAGCAGTAGCAGTGGCGACGTGAACACCAATAATGAAGCGAACTCGACCAGATATACCTACAAGTATGACACGAACGAAGATGGAACTCTGAAGGTGGACGTCGAGTTGCAGCAAGGCGGAAAATGTACTTACAACTTGAAGGCTGAGAAGGGGAAGAGCACCAGGGACCTTATCAAGAAGGCCGCTCAAATGTGTCTCGATAAGCAGAAGTAGTTACCAGCTTTCGGCGGTTTATCTAGAGCCGGAAACCTGTCCTTGCGGCTAGCTTTGCGAGCATCCTGCACTAGGTTACACGATAGAATCGTACCCGTTGCTATCACTTTCACATGTTTCTGTAAAAGAAGCCATTCACACTCTGCTCGCGCATCAGCAAATTCCAATACTAATTAAGTGCCCTGCAATCCTGCTGCTCTCAGCGTCAGACCACATCGTCACATTGAAACTCTACATGCTGGCGCTGTTGTTGCTGCCCGAATGTCGACAGTACGCTTCCGCACGTCAGCATCGGGGTGGTACGGCTTTGCTATCTGCAGATGATGTCGCACCCCCACGGTCAATGTCGGACAGAGAGTCAAGGGCATCCAGTCTCGCAGCAGATGATGATGAGCCCCCAAATAGCCGACACGAGACATGGAGATCCAAGACAAGTACTCCGTAGGTGCATGCCATCTGTGGACGTCACTGTCAGCCAAACAGCCGCTGTTACGGTAGCACGAGGCCGCCCGCAACGTTTCCGCTGGAATGGTCTTCGCATGCCGAAGCTTGCCATACAGGGCGTGGCCGAAAAGGTATAGTATAGCTAGCAAAGTTTTTCGAATCTTTTGTCTCAAACGTACAACGAAGTATGATTGCTGGAGGTCTTGCGAAATTATTCCGATGTTTTGCGAGACGAGTAGATGTCGTCATTAGCCAAATGGTTTCGCATTGCCTACCGTAGCATCTAAGTCACCACCGAACTTCCGTTGCACAGGAGGGATCAATAGCTCCATTTATAGCAGGGCAAGCAAGGGTCTAGCAACTACGGAGTACAAATCCGTCTCTTCCATAATTGGCAGGTTTACATAGTTATACGTGCCACACCAGTGCATTGCAATCAAGTAGCGAGCTCCAGAGCTCAAACAATAATTGGTAGTATGTCCGTTCGCGTCCGCCACCCAATACGATGGCACCACACGCATTGAAGGCTTGTGAAATGACTTCCTCACGCTCCGCTAATTGTAGGAAATGATGAGACAGCCAAATAAACTGGTGTGCGCTTGAAACGCTTCCGTTCTTGTAATGTACTGTCTTTTATCACACTTGTATCATGTATATTACAATATTAATGCGTTAGTATAGAGACCGCTGAAATCCAACGCCACAAGTCACCCCTTGAGGCCCCAAGGTATCCTTACTATACAAAATGCGCTGAATTTCTGTGGACTTGCAGATGCATAATTCGGTGGTGCTTCAACCATAGACGCTTACAACGCCAGTACGCCACCAACCACGGCAACCACACCAGCCAAGACTGCGTTCTTCGTCGCCATGGGACCGGCGGCGTTCGTGCCTTTGGTAGACGAGGCCGCCGCGGCATCCGTCCTGCTGGGCTGGTTGGTTGCCACAGTAGCGGCGGAGCTTTGCGCCGGCGAGGTGGCAGAAACGTCACCGGTGGGTGTTGCGCCGGGAGATGCAGACAACAAGTTCGCACCGGCCGTGATAACAACAGGATATTGCCAGCTCTTGTACCCAGATTGGACAGAGGCTGAGGATTGCGTCGTTCGTTTGCCATCGATGTCTTGCGTCACCGTAACCTTGCAGCTGGCGAGATCCTTTGGGGGGTCGAGCTGGCAGTTCGCATCCTGGGTGCTAAAAAAAACAAGTATTGCGTCAGCGTCTCTGATCAAGCACTCTGTCACAAGGGGCCGTATCAAACGACACTCATAGTGCGGAATGAAGGCTTCGATAACAAAAGACGGGAACTGTTACATACTACAAGCCTGATTCCTTGTTGGACATGCTGTATGTCCACATCCACGTCGAGGGCCCTTGAACAATCGTCGCACCTTCAGCAGGCAGACCACAAGACTCGCTGGGAGTGCCTGGCTTGCACTTGACTTCGAGGGTGGTGGCCTGGGGCTCTGCCTTGACGACAGAGCCCACAAACGGTGCCTTGTCGCCGATAATAAGAACGTTGATGGTGGTTGTGTCTGCCGCCAAGGCCGTTCCAGCGACGGCTGCGACGAGGGACAGAGGGCGAACCATGATTTCGGTGGTTTGATAATTCGATCGCGTGATGACGACAATTATAAAATTATGAGAGCTTGTAGCTTCGGGCGGGAAACGAGCGAATGGCCACGAAGACAGTGTGTTATTCACCAAGAGGTCAAGGTGTTGCAATTGAGAAGGCTTGATCGAAGTCCATCACGGGGAATGCACATCATAATATAAATGATTTCACCGGGAGGCGGCTGGGGGAGCCTGCTAGCAATAAGCACTACTAGACCCCCTGGAAATTTGCGTCGCGTCACCAAACACCTTGTCGGAGTCTGGAAGTCTCGATTCTGTTAGCTATCGATGCGGGAACCAATCCCATCACATCGCATCCAGCCGACACTCCACTATAAGTTTAAAATTGTGTTTGGGAAGTTTTACCACCAATGGCTGTGAGCCATCCGCGCGGCAGTTAATTGTATTGTAGGTTTCGACGGCAAGCAGACCGCATGGCCAGACTGCTCTCGAACTCTATAGTAACTAAATACCAGTCATTCTCGGACTGGGAAATGACTCGCAGACTGGGATGCCAATAATAGCAGACCTGCTTGATGCTTCTATGGCGGGAGCTGGTCCAAAGGCACAGCGAGCAACATACGGCTGCCCCTGTTTTCGTTCGGTCGTTTCGAGCGAGATCAGTTGCCATGCAAACCGCAAGAACTACCGTACTATAGTGAGAGAGGGTACCTACCGTCCGGAGCACTCCGTAACACAAATCGTAACACAACGGGCATCTATTTCGTGCCGTTGTTCTTCTTGGTGGATTATAGGGTAGGCTTCTCGGACGGGAACACCCTTAACCGCCCCGAATCTTCGGAACACATGCAATACATGTATACGGAGTACGCTCCTAACCAACAGCCAATTAGTCATAAAGGAATGAGTCTTCTGGACGAATGCAAAGGATATTTAACAACTCTATCAAGATGCAGTAGCTTGTCCTAATTTTCCGGGACAATACTGAGAATAGCGATAATAGTGTTTTCCTCTATGGAGCGCTCGCCCAGCATGAAGCTGCTTGCACGATGCGCGCCTCGTGGCTTCTCTTACTACTTATCTGGAGCTACTTCTTTTTTGCGGGAGACTTTCTAGACCGTTGTGCAGAGCTATCACCCAAGCTCGTCCTTCAATTTGACGTATCTTCCAACGTAGGATCCCAATTCTACCTTGCCGGCGCTGATCTGGCAAGGCTAAAGCAACAGTTGGTTTCTCTGATGAATAGCTATTACAGCACTTACAGGCGCTCGGGGCAAATTTTCCGCGACAGCATCGTAGCTAACATCTCCACGACAAAAGAATCTGAAATATGGCGGGTTCTATAGAGGAGTCTGTTTAGCAGATATTATAGCGCCGGAGAATTGAATCGTTTAACCTTTGGGCGACAAAACAAAGACCACCGGCGTGAGTTATTGGTTCCCCTGAAGGACCGCAAAGTAAATTCTCGAACAGTGGCGAGGCACGCGCTATAAAATGCTTTGGCAAGCAGTTCGCTTCTTTCTTGGCTCGGTACGGAGCATATTGAGCGTGAATCATTTAAGACATCACTTGAGGAATGGGTCTATTCACCGCAAAGGTGGAGGAAGGGTCGCGCGGAACTTGCTGTATGGAGTGTGAGGACACTCAGTTGTTCCGGGGGTTCTATAGCTTGGTCTTTAGTGAGCAGCCCCCTTGCCGACGAGGCAGCTAACTACAAGTCCAGCGTCGCAAGCCACAACATATCGTATCCATCATTTGCGACTACGCAATGTTCCTCCATGCGTGCATGCGCGGACTGTCACTGCGTATTTTGCCCTTCAGAATAGACCCCAAGCAGTCGGGAGAGTATTTCTTCCGGCGTTGAACCTGTGCTGCATAATCTGCTGGTGCTGTGAATGAGTGTGCGAAACTGCAAGGACTACCTCGCACTAACGTCCGACTACGGAGTACGGAGTAGCTTTCTGCTGGCCCTTGAGGTCTGTCCACCGAGACCATTACAGGGCTTCCGGCAGCAGCTAACGGTGCGGCCGAGCTGGGTACGGGGCTCACCACTTTATTATCTTGGAGTAACTGCTCCGTACTCCGTAATCCGTACTCCGTGGCCCTGTATGAAGAACGCCATAGAGAAGCCGTCAATTTGGCCGTCTCAGCCCAAACGGCCACAAGGGATGCAATTGAAGCCTAATTTTGGTTTTGAAACAAAAATGCCTGGATAGCCAGCTAGGTTTTCTACGGTCCCACGCCTATTCATTCATTTTGGTGAGATTCTTATTGCTCTGCGATAACGTCTGCCAACTTGACGGCTTGGTTCAATTAGCGAGCCCTGGCCAGGTTCTCTGTCGCATCGCAGGTAGATTGCGGTGGGGCCCCAACAGGTCCGGGCCACATGTGTGCGTGCATGCATTGCATCAGAGTGCACGGGGCATCTGTCAAATTACGACTGAATAATCATACGGCAGGTGCCCTCTTGATCCATCTGCACATCTTCATAGACGACATACGAGTTACATCTCCAGATTAAACAATTTTATATATTAATATTGCATGGCAGCAGTTCCTTTGCCACGGCATCTGCACTCTATTGTGCTGATTACGGACTAAGCCACTCACAAGCCAAGTTGCGATTGGCCCGATAGCGGAAAGCGCAGATCACGAACCTTATTGCGTGGGCAGCCAAAAATACCCAACCTTGCGAGCGCGTGGTGTAGCGCGACATTGGTTCGATACATTTGGACCCCATGCCACTACGTGTCCCGTAGCATGTGCGGAGCCGGCCAGACCATCCTCCCCGCATCCGAGGTCCCCCAGCTCATGTCAACAAGAGGCATCAAATGTCTTCACAATGGATTTGCGGTATCAGGCGCCGCATTGCCGAGCGCGCCCCATCGGCTATCATGTCTCTTGACGCCTTAATACATTAGAAACCCGCATCGCAACTCGGGGGTAAATTCGTAGCACTGTCTGTAACAAAGCCATCGCCAAGTTGCTTCAATCCTGTGCTGCTCCTCACTCAAACGCTGGGCCACCACCGATCGGAATCTCTCAACCCACGATGCAGACAAAGGCAACGGCCAAGCTGTCCATTTTGGGCGTGCTTGATATAATCCCCGCTCTGGCATCAATTGTCACTGTGGCCGTGTTTTCAGCCTTGACGGGCTTCTTTCGCAGTCACAGAGACCCCCCTAGCCTTCACCTGCACATTGCATACGCTATCCTGCGCAAGGCCACGGTGCGGCTTACACCGGTGCAGCTGCAGTACGTCTACTGACCGAGCCCTCTTGTGACACGGAGACGCTGTGGAAATTTCTAACTTGCCTTTAAAAGATTGATTTCGCCCCTGACCAACGTCGTATATAAGCGATATGCGCGATCCACGAAGATCAAGGCTGAGACGGTGGACTTGGGACATGGCGCACAGGGTCACTGGTTGGGAAACAAGGACGCCAAAAACGTTCTGATCTGGTATCACGGTATGCATCGCCAATAATCTCTCTTTTTTTTTTTTTGGTGCCGTCAAGCGGCCTCGGCGAACCTTGACTCACTGTTTTGCTAGGAGGTGGCTTTTGCCTGCCCGCCAACCTGGGCTACTTTAAATTCCTGGATAGCCTCATCGCGTCTTCCCGCAAGGCAAACAAGGACTTGGCCGTCTTTGTGCTGACCTACACTCTTGCCCCAGGCGCAGCGTATCCCACCCAGCTCATCCAGGCGGTGCATGCTCTGCGCTACATTCTCAAGCAAACCGGGCGAAAGCCCTCTCAGGTGCTCATCGGCGGCGATTCCGCGGGCGGGAACCTGGTTATGGGTGTGCTCTCGCACTTGGCCCACGTGCATCCCTCGATCCCAGAGTTGAAGATCAGCGAACCCCTCGCCGGAGCTGTGGGCATCGCCCCGTGGACACTCATCGGCGAGGACCACAGCGACCGTGAGATATACTCTGGCGGCGATTTGATCACCCCCGCTGTTGACAGGCCTTGGTCAAGCGCGTTCCTTGGAGGAGCCGAAAAGGATTACTTCACGAGTGCCTCCATCGCGCCGCAGAGCTGGTTTGAGAAGTACCCCGTCAAGAATGTCCTGATCTGTGGAGGCGGGAGTGAGATTCTGCTTCCTGCTATTGAGGATCTGGCGGAGAAGCTTAAAGTAAGAAACCATGTTCTTGGTGGTCCTTTTTGTTGTGCTGTCCTAGTACGTGCGGCTTCAAGTTTATTGTGCTAACGTTGGTTGCCTGTGTAGGCGGCGCTGCCAAACGTCGAGCTCTTTGTTGGGCCTGGCGAGGGCCATGTGGCTCCAGTCTACAACATTTACGTCGGTGACACCACAGAAACCCAGCAAGGTAAGAAGGTTAAATCGTGGTTACGAGAAATTCTATAGATGGGTTGTCTACATGTAGTGCGTGCGCTTGATTTGCGCCGGTTTTACGCTATCTAAGTTGATATATAATGCAACAACATTCTCATAAACCCCCGTAAACGCGATCGTCTCCCTTTTTGCACGTAGAAAGCCAAAATAGTCCAAGGCCTTCTCTTTTCCATTCTCCTTTTTCATATCCAGTCCCATCGTGCTTGCTGCCTCGAAAGACAGCTCCCTGCGTAGTGACTAGTGGCATTCGCTGAACGTGGTGGTGGCCTCTAGGCTTCTGTTAGTTGGACTTGGGGAGAGAAGCTTTGCCGGCGGCGCGGCTTGCCGCCAGAGCACCAGCGAGTCCGTACTGCGACTTTACGCCGTTGATGCGATGGACGCCGTTGAGATTCTTCACAACAAGAATCTGGAAGCAAGTAGCACTTCCTTGGCGAGACGCGATGACAGACCAGGCAAGGAAGAGCTCCCAAATCTACACATTTTGTCAGCTGCGAGACGGTCCAAACTTGGATGATGAATAAATGCTTACTCTGTACCATCTTTGGCCGTATTTGGCCTTGATGGCGTCTCCATTGCCAACCCAGTTGCGATACCATCGCCACAGTGTCGCCGAGTAGTGTACGCCAACAGTGTCCACGCTGGGTATCGTTAGTTTGTGTGACTTCTTGTGTTGTTCACTATTCACAATGGGGCCATGTCCTACCTCTTGATTTCAAATCCTGCGCTTTCAAGCGATCGCGCGTAGTTCCACAGCGGTGTCGAGGCATCTGCTCCGCGGAAGATGTACCTGTTGAGGAAAAGACCCCAGATGAAGTCCTCATATTGCCAAGCCTGTCGGAGACCGGAGAGCTGGACATACATGGCACCATCGTCCTCGAGCATTTCGTAGCACTGGCGGAAGAAGGTCGTGAGCTTTCGAATGCCGACATGTTCGCCCATTTCTAGCTGCGAGATTTTGTTGTACTTCTGCATGGGGGCGTCGCGGTAGTCCATACAGAGGATGCGGCTTTGCTCCTCGGGAATACCAGCCTTGCGCAAGACGTCATTACCCCATGCCGCACCATTTTCGGCAATGGTAATACCTGTAACCTTGGCACCGTAGTTGACACTGGCGAATTTGGCGAGGGTACCCCAGCCTGATCCAATATCCAACATGGTCTCGCCCTTCTTGAGCTCGAGCTTCTCGCAGACAACGGCCATCTTGTTATCCTGCAGTTCCTCCAACGTCTCTTCGCGGGTCGGGTCTGAGATGACGCCGCTGGTGTAGATCATGCGAGGACCAAGGAACCAAGCGTAGTGATCATTGCCTGAATCGTAGTTGGGGCGGATCTGCTCCATGTCCTGCTCTTTGGTATGGAATAGAACATCAGCGAAGAATGTGAAGATGATGAACTTGAAGAGATCCCATGTGAAGCTGAACTTGGACCAGTCGTGGCGATATTCCAAGATATCCAGAGTGTCGCCCTTCAGATCAGCCTTGCCGTCAATGTACATCTCGGAGAAGGTCTGAATGGGCACTTTGCTGGACCCATGCCACTTTGCCTTGTCCGCGGGGTCCTTGAAGGTCACGTACGACTCAATTGGGCGACCCGGCAGCTTGACGTCGTCATTGACTCGCGGGCTGAAGTTGGAGGTGTATGTCCAAAAGACAATGAGAAGAGGGAACAGAAGCACCACAACCAGAAACAGCCACGTCTTGAAGCCCAGACCTACGAAGCGGGTGACGAGGAAAGGCACGCCAAGCAGCACAACGCCCAGCAGGACGTTGGAAAAACTGTCATTGCCCGGACCTTCAGCTGGCAAAGGAGGGTTATGAATAGACGGAGACTTTGGAGTCTAGTTAGCTACAGCCAATTGGCTTGTTTGTGAGATGCTCTCAAGCGGAGGGGATTCGTACGTTGGTGGTGGAAACGCCATCGGGGGCTTCAAAGACGGACGGCACTTGCTTCGGGGTCTGGATATAGGAGACGTCACTCTCCAGGACCGGCATCTTGGCCATTGAAAGAATCGGCGCGCTGCTACGGCGGCGCAGACACAATCCTGAGGAATCCGGAAGGGAATTGAAGCTTAGGACAGCGTTGCTTCAACAAGCGGTCAGTCGGTGATGAAGCTTGAAGAGAACGAGCTGCCTCTGAACTGTTTTTCTACAGATTTGAGCACACAGGAAAGGATGCCCCACTTGAATCCCCAAAGCGAGAGCAATTGAGCAATTGTGTGGCCTGGCTATCTGAGAATGCCCCGCTTTTTGGCATCTTTGTGGAGCCAAACCCCAAATCTCAGGGGAACTCGTCTGCGCGCTGCAATTCAAATGAAACGGGCACGTGATAAACAGGTGCAGGCAGCAGAGCCACGGCCGCAGGATGGCGGAAGGACCAGGCAGCCAGGTGGGCTGTCTACGGAGTACGGAGTACGGAGTTGGAAGTGGTTAGCCAATTAGGGTCTCTTAAACACTGTTACTGCGCTGCTGCGAAATTACTGTCGCTGGTTAATTGCACTGCTGCTAGGTGGCAGCCGCTTGGGAATATTTGTGCGTGTAAGGGCATAGTGTTGGGAGTTTACGGAGTAGAGTCAAAGGAGTCCTTTCATGCGCCGATCCTTGGAATTTATCCAAGTTCGCGACCAGCTCCCCAACAAAAACCAAGATCGTTTCAACCTGTTTCTTGTGTTGCGGGTTCGCACGATATAGTGCCATCGACGCGTTCCATTGACCAGTTCGTTTGAGACCGTGTTTACCTTCACAGTCAGGCCACCGACAAAAATTGGGGGCCGCCTTAAGCCGCCCTTTCATGGCATGGACAATAACTAGACTGCTAGACAGATACTTGTTCTGTATGTCTCCGCTATCGACGACGAAACTGTTCTAGTCGATCGCCATTTCTGAAAACCCAGTGAATTTATTTCCCAAGTGTATTTAGCAGTTTTCCAACCCATTTGTACGTGACCATCGGAAGCTCCGCGAAGTTGTAATAGCCGTCAGTGACCTTTTTTTTTAACCTCATTTCCTAAACTTTTTGCCTATTTGAGCAGTTGCATATCGTCTCCCCTGTTGAATATTTAAGCTACAGCTAATGTTTATCCCAAGGCAAGGTTTTGGTCGTACTTTAGTGGGCCGACAGCTCACCTCATCACTGATTGAATGCATTCACGCCACTGAGCACCTGTTTTGATGGTTGATAGACGGGTATCAATATTTTAGGCTCAGCTCCGCTAAAGGTAGTTCCCGTCATAATTTGGTGATCAGGTTTACTTAGAATTGACGACTAGCTACTGATCGCTGGCAAAAAAAAAAAGAATCCTACAGTTTGAGTGGCTTCGACCGTAGCGAAACTGGCACTAGTGACTTGAGCTCTTCTGATTTGGCTCCGTAATCATACTGCCCATGTCGTACTTTGCTTTAGGGTGGCTGCTTCAGAGGTGGGACTGGACTACGTGCAAGTGTTCAGCTAGCCCGAATCTCTTTTCTTTGACGAGGAGTATTGTTGGTTGGAAGTGCCCGTTGGATAATTGGTCATAGATATAGTAAAATGTCGCAGCTTTGTGTGAACATGGTTACTTGTTGTCGATGACGCTGCGGAGAAAGACTTAGTTATGCTTTGGTCGCGAATAACCATGTTTGCCTCACTTGAGCACACCATCTGAAACACCCACTACAGCTCTGTGTCACACCTACCCTAAGTCTCGTGTTAAGATGCAGAGCATAAGGGAAGCCTGATAGGTAGGAGTCAGGCACAGAGATTATCTTTTGTCTGACGGTTGGTGTGAAATTTGAATACGTTCATTGCATATTTGCTGTACTGAATTAGACCTACATCATGTTGTGAATTAATGTAGCTAGACATTGCGCTTTTATGACACTGCACAGTTAATGGGGACGACAGCTTGCTAAGTGGCATTTCAGCTAGTCTATATCGCGCGAGGTCCTTTTCATTTTTATCCAATACGGAGTACATATAGTTCTATTTTTATCATTATTGTGTTTCCGTGTTATCTAAATGTGGCGTCAATGTCGTCCAGCGCAAAGACGCCCGCAATTACTAACGCTCCGTGCCTACAAAGCCAGAGCAAAACAACCAAGAGCCAAAATCGCGCCTACAAAACCGATTTTTTGACTGGCTGCAGCAGCCGTCACAATTGGTGGAGTAGGTCCTGGGCCGCTGCCGTTACCAGGAGGGCTTGTTACTCCGACAGTGCCCATTGGTGGGCTGGTTACTCCGACAGTGCCCAATGGTGGGCTTGTTACTCCGATGGTGCCCAATGGTGGGCTTGTCGTAGAGGTCCCGGTGCATTCCTCGCCAAAAGCGCAACTTGTGCTTGACACTATACCGGTGGTCGTGATGGAGGTGTTGGAGCTTGGAACCGACGGTAGAGTTGCAGTCAGACCAGAGGTTGTACTAGAAATGGTAGTGCCAGTTGCGGAAATGCTGATACCGGGCAGGCTAGTGCTAGTGCTAGTGATGGAAGTGCTATTCCAACTGGACGTCACGACCCCAGTCGATGGAGTAGGGAGGGGAGGAGAAGATGTTATATCGGGAATAGGAAGATTGGGAGAAGAAGATGGTATTTCGGGGATAGGAAGAGTAGGAGAAGACGGCGGCAATTCGGGGGTAGGAAGACTTGGAAAAGATGGCGGTAATTCGGGGGTGGGAGGACTAGGAGAAGACGGTGGTAAATCGGGCGTAGGAAGAGTAGTAGAAGATGATGACTGGGAGACAGGAGGACTAGAAGAAGATGATGATTGGCTGGAAGTCGAAGTCGAAGTCGAAGTCGAAGTCGAAGTCGACGTAGATCCGGAAGACTGGCCGGTCTATTTTGCGAGATATCGTTAGCTTGACAGGGTTGACGAAAGCTTATCGTCATCGAGACAGACAAAAACTCACCGTGCACTTCACATGCAGCAGCCGCTCGAGCTTCTCCTTCAATTTACTTTCCAGGTCCAAGCCGTGAATGAAGTCATTCAAGTTGCCCTTTTTGCTGGCAAGCGAGCAAAGACACTTTATTTTCTTCTCTTCGAGCCGCTCCAGGCCGCCCTTGTTAATATCATCCAAAATTCCCTTCAGAAGGCCCACAGTCCTCTCTTGCAGACCATGTTCCCCTAACAGGTGGCAGGTTCCGTGCACGCCTGCAACGGCTATGCTGAGGAACAATTGCACGATGCGTAACTGCATGCTGGCTGACTGTCGTAGGTGTGACGTATTTTACGTAGGCAATGGACAGCTAGCGGAAAATGCTTGCAATTTCGAATCAATACTCATATCTTGACAATTACCACAAATTTTTCGACAGCGTCGACCATTTATATACTGAATAGACCAATGCCGTGCTGGCCATAAGGTTCATACTGCACCTCAAGGACACAAGTAGCAGCTATCTCATAACATATCCAACAGTTTCGGACCTAATGGTTAAATCTTTGCCCTCCCCGTGTTTGGCTAGGAGCCAAACACGTCCGTGAGTCTTTGTGTGGGAATAATGCAGAGCAACAAGAATACAATAAAACATGCCATCATTGTCACACAAAGCAAAACAAATAAAACAACAGGCAGCCCATCCCAATGTCGTTTGACGATTACAGAACAGCGATTGCGGCTGAGGCCCTCGGCGGAAAGATCAGCGAAGCAGCCGGACTTGACCTCGAGCCGCAACAGCTCGAGCCTCGCCCGCGCAGACGTACACACGATCAAAATATCGTCTCGGGACTAGCTCCAGTAGGTCTGTGTCAGGTTCGTGGGTCAGCATTCAGGGGTGCGTGCTATAACTAGGTTAATGGCCCTGGCTAGAGGAGACTATATGCCGAAAAGGGTCAATGCAATGGGCGAAGCCAACGGTCCCAATTACTGAAAAGAGCTAGTTAGCTGGCGCACTTCATTTGGATCGCGAATCTTTTTTGGTGGCCAGATCGGTAATTATGGCGATGCCTGTTAGCTGCTCGCTGTGCGCGCCACACGTCGCCAATCTAACAATTAATACTCCGTACGGAGTAGAGTCTTGCCCATTATATTAAACCGGCTCAATGAGGTGATAAGACGGCATTGGAGCCCCAAGATCGCCTCCGAACCCCCTCCCCCCCCCAACTTCATTCGTAGGTGGAACTGGTTCTGCAAAAGTTGGAACCCCTTCTGGTTGTATGCACGATGACCTCGCACCAGGTCGTACTTGAATGTTAGTTCCTGCACAACAAAATGCCTCAACTGAACGTGAAGCATGGACCTGGATCAGGGCTGAGCGGTGCAACCTTAGCAATTCGAAGTCGTCACCATCGAAAATGGATAATGCACGGAGCAGAAAGAGGTTAGTTTCGTGGAAAAGAGTTAAACAGTGGGGTTGCAGCGCTGCCGGCCAGGAACATAAACAAACGCTCGGGTTAGCCGGTCCTTCTGGTCTTCAACTCCACGATGGTACGATGGGACTCTCGGACGTCTGAGCGGCGGTCCCTCGGCTGGCTGCTTGCCTAAAGCGCCGTGTTAGTCCTCCTTGCCAGCACCAAAAGACTGCAGAAAGCCAGAAACCTTCGCTGCGCTAGGACCGGAACTCTCAGTTCAACCTACAGAAAGTTCCGGTGCGTCTCCATATTGGGCCCCGTACCATTGTCGCAAACATAGGTAGCCGTGGTGGTAGCGCTGTGCCGGGGTGCTGAGGCTGGTTAGCCAGTTGTACGGTGCCTTGTTCTCTTATGCAACCGCTGCAACATGGCCGTTGCAAGCTTTTTAGAGTTTTTGTCAACTTGCCCGAACCTTGGAACTGATGGAGCTCGACCACAGCTACGCTTGCACATGGACTAAGAATAGAGAGTCACCGCCAGGCTCACGATGTCTTGAGCTGAAAAACACCTTGGCCAACTAGTCTGTGCGGCGGCGTACGAGTTCCTATTCTGGCTTTGTTAGTAAATCAGGTAGAAAGTAGCCGCATTAAATCCCCAAAATACGGCCTGCAATTACAATATAAATACTTACATGGCCTTCTCTTCTGGAGATTGGAAAGAGTCTGTAAGTCTTTAAGTTGCTTGTTGAAACAAACGATACCTTGGACGAAAGATCGATCTTCTACACTCGTTTCAGTATTTGAGTAGCCGGTCGTTACAAATGGCTCGACCACTCCTTGTCGCCGCGCTAGCGACGTGTTTGAGCCAAGTTGTTCTTGCAACAAACGTCGAGCTCCCTCCATGTGTGGATAAGTTCAAACCGTTTGAGTATGTGGGATGTTTCAACGATGCCTCCAACCCTCCCGCTCTGGTGCTCAGGTCCAAAGCCGGCCAGGGCGACATGACTGTTGAGAAGTGCTCTGCCATATGTAAAGGTACGGTTTTCCCTTCGTCTGATGATGAGATGATACAGCGACACTCACTAACTAACGCCCCTCCCTTTAGGAAATGGTTTCCGCTATTCCGGACTCAAGTACTACGGCGTCTGCTTCTGCGGCAATGTCATCAACGGAAAACCAGCTGACAAGGCCGCTTGCAATCTTCCATGCAACGGTAACAAGGACGAGACTTGCGGAGGAAACAGCGCTTTATCTGTCTGGGAAGACAAGACCTTTCCCAAGAAGCCCGAGGAAGTTGCCGTCGAGGACTATCAACCTATTGGATGCTACACTGACAACTCACCCAATGGACGAGCCTTGTCTTACCCCGTCAAGGTTGACTCGGCGGCCTTGACGCCGCAGAAGTGTATTGCAGCTTGCAAGTATAGTGGATTTGCCTATGCAGGCACCGAATTTGGAGGGGAATGCTGGTGTGCTCCCACTCCGTCACCGGATACGAAGAAGGTGTCTGATGCAGAGTGCAACGTCCCTTGCAACGGAGACAAGTCGTCTACCTGCGGCGGCCGAAGCCGCTTGACTGTGTATGAGGCCAAGAGCCTGGAGTCGACCGAGCCATGCATGGGAAAGCCACCTGTTTCCTCATCGTCCGCCCCGACGATTCCCCCCACGTCGGGCCCGGCTACCAGTTCGACATCGGCCTCCAGCTCCGCCGAATCCAGCACCGGGCCTGCGTCAAGCACCGGGCCTGCGACAAGTACCGGACCAGCTACCAGCACTGGTCCCGCCACTTCCACTGGCCCGGCCACTTCTACTGGACCAGCGACGAGCACCGGCCCAGATACTTCAAGCTCATGCGATACCAGCACCGGCCCAGCCACTTCTACTGGCCCTGCTACTTCTAGCACTGGACCTGGTACTTCTACTGGTCCTGCCACGTCAACTGGCCCAGCTACCTCGACCGGCCCAGCTACTAGCACCGGACCTGATACTTCCACTGGCCCAGCTACCTCTACCGGACCTGGCACTTCTACTAGCCCAGCTACAAGTACTGGCCCTGCCACTAGCACCGGCCCAGAAACCTCAACCGGCCCTGCTACATCTACCGGTCCTGCCACCTCCACTGGTCCTGAGACTTCCACTGGTCCTGGCACCTCTACCGGTCCTGCTACTTCCACTGGTCCTGCTACTTCTAGCACTGGACCTGGGACTTCTACTGGCCCAGCTACCAGCACTGGCCCTGCCACCTCTACCGGACCTGCCACGTCAACTGGTCCTGAGACTTCCACTAGCCCGGCTTCAAGCACTGGCCCGGCTACCTCGACTGGCCCTGCTTCTAGTACCGGACCTGGGACGAGCACCGGCCCGGATACCTCAAGCCCTTGCGATACCAGCACTGGCCCAGCTACTAGCACTGGCCCTGCCACTTCCACTGGTCCTGAGACTTCCACTAGTCCTGCTACCTCTAACACTGGGCCTGGAACTTCTACAGGCCCAGCTACCAGCACTGGCCCGGCTACCTCGACTGGTCCAGCCACTTCTACTGGTCCTGCTACCAGCACTGGCCCTGCTACTAGCACCGGTCCTGGCACTTCCACTGGTCCTGGTACCTCGACTGGTCCTGGCACTTCTACAGGCCCAGCTACCAGCACTGGCCCGGCTACCTCGACTGGCCCTGCTTCTAGTACCGGACCTGGGACGAGCACCGGCCCCGATACCTCAAGCCCATGCGATACCAGCACTGGCCCAGCTACTTCCACTGGTCCTGCTACTTCTAGCACTGGGCCTGGCACTTCTACAGGCCCAGCTACCAGTACCGGTCCGGCTACCTCGACTGGTCCTGCTACTAGCACTGGTCCTGCCACTTCCACTGGTCCTGCCACCAGTACTGGCCCTGCCACCTCGACTGGTCCAGAAACCTCAACTGGCCCTGCTACTTCTACCGGACCTGCTACTTCAACTGGCCCTGCTACTTCTACAGGACCTGAGACTTCCACTGGCCCGGCTACAAGCACCGGCCCAGCTACCTCGACTGGCCCTGCCACTTCAACTGGCCCTGCTACTTCTACTGGCCCTGCCACCTCAACTGGTCCAGCTACCTCGACTGGCCCAGCTACAAGCACTGGCCCGGCTACAAGCACTAGTCCAGCTACCTCAACTGGCCCCGCCACTTCAACCGGTCCTGCTACTTCTACTGGCCCTGCCACCTCGACTGGTCCAGAAACCTCAACTGGCCCTGCCACTTCTACCGGACCTGAGACTTCCACTGGCCCGGCTACAAGCACTGGCCCAGCTACCTCGACTGGTCCAGCTACTTCTACTGGTCCTGCTACAAGCACTGGCCCAGCTACAAGTACTGGTCCAGCCACCTCAACTGGTCCTGCTACTTCTACTGGCCCAGCTACCTCGACTGGTCCAGCCACTTCTACAGGTCCTGCTACCAGCACTGGCCCTGCTACGAGCACCATTCCTGATACTTCTAGCACTGGACCTGGTACATCTACTGGACCAGCTACTTCCACTGGCCCTGTCACCATTTCCACCTCTATCAGCATTCCTTCGTCAACCTCGATGCCAGTGCCTACCACCAGCTCTCCTCCCATCACGACGGACAAGCCGACAACAACGACACGATCCTGGACCACCACTACACTTTGCTCAAGCATTGTTACTACAACTCCAAAGTGCGAGAAACAGATTGGTGATTGGTGTGCGCCTCCTGTGCCAGACTGGTCGGATAAGCTTGGCTGCCTGCATTCCGCAGTAGCCTGCAAGCTACAGCTTCCTATCTGCTTCAAGAAAGCCGGTCTCGAGAATGCTATCAAGTGTTTCGAGTATGGAAAGTTCTGCAAGGAAATCGAGCTGTGCTGTCTCAAGTGCGCCTTCGGATCCTGCAGCAAGGGTCAATGCATTCAACCTCCCCCTGGACAGACTACCACGATTGTCACGCCTTGCCCAACGACGACAACTAAGCCACCAGCTGTGACTACTAAGCCTGCCTGCCCTCCCAAGCCAACGAATGTCTGTGTAGACATTGGCAAGAACGTTTGTGGAATTCCCTTGCCCGCTGTGTCTTGTAACGACATCAAGGAAGACTTTGCTGGAAACCCCTTCAAGCTGTACAACGATGAGGTCAGCACCAAATGTTGGTCTTTCCCTCTTCCCAAGGTTCCCGAGGCCTGTGCCCAAGCTTGCCAGGAGCAGTATGAGGAGTGCGAGAAGTACAACTTCTGGGATTGCTTGGGTAAGAAGCGCTCTTCTTCTGAAGCTGTACCCCGAGTGGTGGCCAAGCCCAGTGATTTGGACCGCCGCACCCTCGGCCTCGAACATCACTTGGCCTGTAAGGCTCAGCTGGGTGCTTGCTTGCTTGCCAACAAGAAGGTCAATCCCGCCGACAAGTGCAAGGAATATTGCTGCTAAGCGAATTCTTAATTGAGGTTGACAACGTAAATAAGCATTCATTACAATGTCGATAATTTTGTACTAGATTTCTTTCCTTTTTCTATACATAGTTTAATGAGGATCATTTTCATTTACCTCTCAAAGTGGAACTTTCGAAAAACGTAATCATCCTGGATGTCTGTGATAAACAATAAAGAGCGATTGGGAGACACCGACCTCACAATGTCGCAAGGTTTGTTCTTATTACGGCCCGAAGGGGTCATGCAGTCGTGGCTTTGCCTGAACGTCGAGTCACTCTTCTAGTACTAGTACACCGCAATTGAAGCGTTGTATCTGGCATGTGGTAGGCCAAAATCTTCTACGTGGTTGACGTGCACGGGGCTCATAAACTAAGACTACGGGCGTTTGTGTGAGGGGGGTTCAATGGATCGCTGAAACTCTTGAGATTTTGGAGCGGAGTCAAGTGCTTCCTCATTTCTGTGAATGCGGCTGTATTGGAACATATCGCCTATTATGTTGCAGGCAGTCCAAATGCTAATAAGGTAGAGAATGCATTGAACCACCAGCAAATGCACTCCTTACTTATGCCAGAACTGTACATCATTCCATGTAATGCTTAACCCGCCGGTACCACTGTTAGTTGTGTATGCGCCAATCTTGTCATAAAAGCTGCCTCCAGGCGCATTATTGTCTGTGTACATTTCCTTCCCATTGACATAAACGCTATAGCGGCGTCTGCTGGTGTCGTGGACGGTGTTGATGCGAACTGTCGATCCAACCCTGGCAACGGCGTCGGCAATCGTCTTCCCGCCCTCGACGCTATACAGTCGGCCGCCTTGCTCCACACCCATAATGAAGAAAGGACCAGCGTCACCATTAAATGTCTGTTTGATGGAGATGCGGTTGCCGGACATGGAGTTGATCTTGAACTCGCCGCCGAATTGACGCACAGCGGAGGAATAGTCGTCGTTGTAACGACGCTCGGCACGGAGATGGCCATTGGAGCATCCTGAGCCACTGTGGTCTCCGTTGGGATTTTGGGGAATGGAGAATGTGTTTCCATCTACCCTGCCACCGGCGCATTGCTGCTGGGAGAAACCAGGATGGTCCTCCGTCCAGCCGCCGCCTTCGACAGGGCTTCCAGCCATGCCGACTGCGGCGGCGGACAGCGCCAGAACGATGGTTCTTCCTAGCATGATGAGAAATAACTGTTTGAGATAAGGCGATTTTGTAGTTCAGTTTATTGCAACTCAGGCTCGTTGGAGTCCCGAAACGCTACTCTTATAGCAAAGAGGATCGGGGCACTCATGTATACAGAAGGATCCAAGTGTAGCCAGTATGAGTTTAATTGGTGGAAAAACAATGGAAAAGCGTTCGGCTGGAGCGACATCAAGCGACCGTAAGATTTGCCCCTGTTAAGAACACTAATACGGAGCACATCGGCACTAAACTCCACCAAGATGGCTTGCGTGCCTCAGCTGCGAGACATTATACGCGGAATAATAACCCCAAACACAGAACCGGGCGGCCCGCCATGTCACACTGAGCCATCCTTCAGGTTATAGCAAGAGAACCTGCGCATTGCGAAGCTTACGTCGTGCTGCTAAAACTGAGCACTTGGCATTCTGCCAACCACGAATCCTGGAACTAGACAGACCACCAACATTGAGGTAGTCATATCACTGCATTTAGTAATATGCAGTTCTTTTTTACAATTTTGATATTGCTGTATTTTGTTTCGCTGATCAGTATAAGATGTGTAATGTGCCTGTCTATGCTCTATGCGTAGCTGTTCCCTTTGCATCTGACTCATTACTTTCCTCTGCGTGTTGGATGTAGGGCAAGGTTCGCGCAATCTTGGGCGGATCCCAGATACTTTTTGACGTCATAAAAATCTCATCTATCTCTTCCAACGAACGCCCGCTGGTTTCAGGAAAGAAGAAGTAGACTGTCGGGACGATGGCTGCATTGAGGACCGCAAACACAATGTAGTAGCGATAGCTGATGGTATTGAACCCAATTGGTGTTACTTCAGCCAACAAGAAATTGAAGATCCAGACCGCGGCTGTCGACACCGCGCTGATGGCAGCTCGGAGCTGCAACGGAGCGACCTCGGTGGCGTACAGGAAGGTCAGCCCGGAATATCCGACGGTAAAGATGAACTGGAACACGAATAGGAATATGACAGCAACGACTAAGGCTCCAGTATTGTCCATGGTGGATGTTGTGCCTGACAGAATGGCCATGGATATGGCCATGCCCGCAGCACTCCAAAGCATCAAAGGACGTCGCCCAAGACGGTCAATGGTGAAGAATGCCAGCCAACCTCCGAATGGCTGTGTCATGCACATGGACGCTGCTAGAATGCGCGAATTTATGGGACTCATTCCAAGGTATTGTTCAAAAATCGTCGTGGCATACATGGAGATGAGATTGATGCCGCACATCCGCTGGAACATTTGCCCTGTGGCAGCCAGAACCGTTCGGTGGAACATGCGCTGCTCGCCCATGGTGAGCATTGCCTTCCACGACAAGGTGCCGCAAATCGATAACGAAACCTCGATGTCCCGAATATCTTCAGTGATGAGCTCACTTTGCGGATCAAGGTCGCCGAGCGCGGCAAGAATTTCTCGTGCTTCTTCTTGCCGACCCTGCTTTACCAGCCATCGCGGGGACTCTGGCAACACAGAGACGAATACCATGATGGCAAGCAGGGGAACAATTTGGATGCCCAATGGGAATCGCCACGAAATGGAGCTGCTCCTGACAAAATAGAAGCCAAAGTCAATCCATAGCGCAACTGAGGCTCCGGCGCCTAGGAATATGCCGTCGGTCACTACGTGAGCGCCGCGCTTGCTTGCCTTGGAGACCTCGGACTGCCAAACCGGCACGGTCGCCAGATATCCGCCGGTACCAAGGCCAAGGACTAGTCTTGCGACAATGAACTGGGCTAAGCCAAAGGACGAGGCCATCAGCGCTGCTCCGATTATCGTCACTGCCGAGGCAAGGAAGATGACTCGACGCCGACCGAGCTTGTCGCCTAGATATATGCACGACAAGGAGCCGAACATGCCTCCGACGGTGAAGAGCGCAACGACAGTTCCTGTCGTCACTGTGTTATTATCACGACATTGTGGAGCGAAACTGCTTGAGAGAGTATATACCCTGGATGGTGGAGTTGTGTTGCTGTTCAGCACCATCAGTGTTCAAAGTATCCAGCTGTGGAAACGTTTTAATAAATGAATCCAAGGTCAATAACCCCCCGGCAACACTGAGGTTGTACCCGTAACAGAAAAAAGCTGGGCAGACGACCAGCCAGATAATGGCGTGGCTCAATGAAGAGCCGCGCAGGCCAAGATATGGAGCCATGGTATAATCTTTCGAAGATGTGCAATGCTGGCACTCCAGAAACTAGAGTTAAAGTCAAGTGTAATAGATGTGACTTGTCATACTGAGTACCACTAAGTTTGACGTTACATTTATGTCCTTATATGCAAGTACACTCCAGGAGCCTCGCCTCCGCATTTCGGGTTGATCCGCAAGAGACGGAGACCCTCCCCCGCAATTTGACGGCCATCGGCGGCCGCCGCAAGATCAGCTCTGATACTAAGTGGACTGGCTAGCTAAGACTCGTAGTACTAGAATGGTTTTGGCGTTTGACGAAGAGAAGATGACGATCGACGAGCCAATAGCTTCGTGGCTTATCTTCTCATACTTACAAGCGAAACTCGTGGCGTTGATGATCCCCAGTCCCCCCCGTCCTCTCTCACAGGGGGGCGGCCATGCATGCACGGTCAAGGTACATGCAGCATGTGGGATGGTGGACATGGAATCCCCCAGCCGTCATCCACTGACGGACGCGGATGAACTCCGCCATGAACGGTAGTTTCGGTTGCTGTTTAGCATGACATAGAATTGAGTCCTCGGACAACTCTGAGTTATTATTTCATTTTGTTGAAGCGGCTCTTGATTGACGTCTCCTGGCGGTACGGTTCTTCTATAATACCGCATCAAGGATCAGTAGCACACGTGCTGTCGCCCGATAAAAACGCCACCACATTCGCAATGCCACTAACTAATATCCTATTGGAACAGGCCTGCTCGGCTTCTTTTCCGTTGAATTGCCGAATGCAACGTCTAACGCGGCGCCGTCCGCCAACATTTTCTGGCAACGTCCTGCTAGTAATTAGCAGTCGCACAGAGGCTGCAGCGATTGAAGCCTCAAAATCAACCTTCTGTCATCTAGAGCCACGGAAATCCATCGCATCTGTGGCTAAACTGGGAAAAATTTGTCAACCCTGAATTTAGTCGTATATGTATGTCTGGCTCTAAATATAAGCAGCCACTGCATGGAGCCTGGTATTTATTATGAGACTAAGACAACAAAAATGAGATGTCTAGGATAGGCCTTTGACAGACACAAGTGACTAATGACCCTTGCGGTCATGCTGGAGGGGCGAGGATCCCTCAATTCCTTGACATAACTTGGCTGGTTTACTAGCCTCCAGCCCATACCTTGGCAGTGACCATGTTTGTCATAGCCAAGATCATACTACTGAGTAATAGGAAGCCGTATGTGGATTTGAAAACTGTGCACCCTGTGTTATGTACGTGATTGCTATGTGCCTGATTGCTATGTGCCTGATTGCTATGTACCTGATTACTATGTACCTAATTGCTATGTACCTAATTGCTATGTGCCTGATTGCTATGTGCCTGATTGCTATGTGCCTGATTGCTATGTGCCTAATTGCTATGCACCTAACTAATGTGACTCGGACACGAATTACACAGCGAGGAACCGAAACCCGGAGCTCGCCGATTCAGCAGCACCATTGTTGATAAGATACCCATCACTACCAATCTGAACGTAATGACCGTTACTTCCAGCTTTGATTGAATAAACCCCGGAAGGGGCCCCCTCTTTCGCTCGTATGACGAATGTCTCCCATGAAGAAGCTTTATCACGAATCGCCGCGAGGGCCGACCTTCCCCCCTGATCGGCAGTTACATACTGGTTTGTCGTAGTGAGCTGGAGTGTGCCCGCATTTGGCAAATATGCGCTCTTGAACACAGACGCAGAGTCCAAGGAAGTCACCGAAGCAGTCAGACGGCTGTCTGTGGCCGACACGCCGACATACTTCCCAGACGATACGTCTTGCAGTTTGTAGGTCCCGTAAGGATTCTGCGGCAAAGCACTACAGATGGGGTTGCCATTTGGATTAGGTCGCGTGCCGATGAAGAAAAGTTCGTTTGTGTATGTGTTTCCGGAACCTGCCGCTTTCTGGTAAGTACGTTGAAGCTCTAGGAATTGTCAGTGACAGGAAGACAAACCCCATGTGGTCAGTGTGCCACTCCATTGTGCGGCAACTTGCGGATTGTAATTTGCATACGCAGCAATAATGACGCATTTCCTGCAGTTGGCCTGTTAGGAGTGATACTATGTGCAGGAGGGATTGATGGGCTCTGACTCACCAATCGTCGCCGGTCGACGGGTCTTGAAGTTCCTTCATCGTGTATGACCATATATTCTCAACCCACTGCGAATCATATAAAACCTACATGTGGCACCGCAAACGGTTAGAAATGGAGAGAACAGTTGGTTAGGCTGGCAACATACCTCATTGGCTGGCGTGAGCGGCAGGATCTGAATTGCTGCAATTTGGCTCCTGAGAGAACCCCAAAACAGCCAGGCACCAGACTGATAGTCCATCACATTTCCCATCGAGGTTAGATCTCTCACCTGTGACTCTGGATATGGGTTGTCGCGGTCGTTTGGGCTTTGCTGCGGGTACAAATGCCAGTAAACCTGTGCTGCATGCTGCTCACTTGCGAGCAACAGCTTTGCGTAGTTGACGTAGTCTTGAGACAGGGCAACAGATGCCCACAGCAAAGCGCCATAATATCCATTGATAGCCTCTCCTGAGGATTCTTGATCTCTGCTCCCGGCGCCATTTGCTATTCCGGACGCCCACGAGTGCCCTGCAAACCAATCGCGACACCTAGTAACAGGGAATTGGGGGTCTTGAGATGATGGATTGATGATGTCACTAATAGACGAAACATTAGCTAAGATTTGCCCGAGTCATTCGATCGATCTACTTTCTGAGCCAAACTTACCGTGCAAAGTAATTGATGTATTCTCTGTGTTGTGCCAGCCAGTTTCCATCGTATTTAGCAATTACGGCGGCAATATTCAAGAAATATCCGTAATGGAAATGATGATCGTTGTAATAGCCGTTGCCAAAGTCAACATAGACATTGTCGGCTCCAGCCTTATTGATTACGCCTCCCCATGCGGTCTCATAGGCAGGAACGGCAGAAGATGAGGGATGGAACCAATAGTTGAACGAAACCTTGAGATAGTCGACGACCTTGTTGGCTAGGTCCTGGCGTCCGAGATGCTCACTTCCAAATGGTCAGCATTGATGCAATTGATAGGAAATGGGAGACTGTTCATACGCGATGAGTGCTAAGCGGGATTTAGCGGCAAGCGTACCACCCCAGTAATAAAAGTCATTTGGGACAGATGCATTTTCAGGAATGAGTAAACTGATTTCATATTCAAGGCCCTGCATAACGCTTGACTGGCATGAAGAGTCCAGTGCACGGGGAGGATTCCACGAGATGGGTGATAAATCATAAGAGAGACTCCATCGATTACCAATGGCGGGATACATCCACCCCTATGAGCGCATAGTGTAAGCAATACCGTATTTACCTTTTCGTACACAGAATAAAACTCACTTTTGTAGTCAGATAGCCGAGACTACTGGTTGGAGGGAAGTTTGGATTCTCCATCTTGAGCCGGTGGTGCGGCCATGTCAACATGAGCAAGTTGGCACCGTCCCCGACTGTATCCCAGGTGAATATCATGTTGCCCGTTTTGTCAGTAAAGGTGTAGTCCAAGGCAGCTGCGGTAGGATAAATTTGGTAATGCTGGTCGAGCAAAGCTTTGTGGCTTGGGTCAGCAAGCTTGACAAGGCGAATGACACCGTCATAAGCGCCGCCAGCCTGTATAACTCCAGAATCAGACGAGGTTGCAGTTGCAGTCAGAGTGATGGGTTTCATTGCATAAATGATGTAAGTCGCTCCTTTGGTATCTGTCACCGTGAATGTAGTGCCGGTTGAGCTCACTTTTAAATATCCTGATTAGCGAAGAAGATGCAGCATTAGGAATAAATTGGCATACCGGTGTCCCCAACGTTGATGCTCTTGTCACCGAAAGATTTGATTCCGCCGTTCATGGACTTAAATAACGGCGTAGACGACTTGAATTCAAAAGTCATGTACGGCGAACCGGGAACCAAAAGTGCCGTGAGTGTCCCGGCTCCCTGGAAATACTGCACTGTAATGGTTTGGGTGTCAAAAGCAACGGCCTTGTGGTTTTCAAAAGCTCCCGAGTGTTCCGCAAAGGATGCCCTCCAATCAACTTGCGTTGGCTGTTTGATAGAGCTTCCATCAAATTGTCGATTGGCACTCATGCCAAACAAGATACCGTAGCCGTCAAGAGATGACTGGTAGGGAAACGGCCCGGCGGCTGTGCCGTTTCCAGGAATAGCTGCATAGGAAGCCCACCATGTATTTGTCGGGAACTGCTCAAGGATCAGTCTTCGAGCTCGTACTAGCTCTTAACTTGCATGTTCAGGCACCTACCGGAGGCTTCAGCCCATCAAAGAATGAGCCTACAGGGAGCGCGCTACATGCAACTGTGCCGCCAGCCAGGTTAGTGGCAGAATCGGTAGAGATTGGGCCAAATGTGCCGCGCTTCCCGTAGCGGTGCGAGACGAAGTCTGTCAACTCATCTGCCGCCTCTGAAGTATACGCCGGCAGAACAGCCGCATACGCCAGAGAAGGAAGAAGCACAAGCCCTCGGAGAAGCATCATGACTGAGTATTCCACAAAGCAGGACTATACTCTATCATTCTTTGTTGTCAGTCAGGTCGACAGTCCTCGCCTCGGAAAGCTGCACTTTATACATCTCATAGTTCGCAACTCTCCCATGGGCCAGAATCCGGCAAGGATATCAGATCAAGCTGTTGAGCCATTTTCGGCGTTTTTCAAAACTCGGAGCCGCGAAACCGCCGACGACAGCTCTCGTGACTGTGCGTTACACTCTTCTTTCTTTAGTGTCATCTGCACCACCAAAAGTGAATTAGCCAGAAAGTGAAATGACTAAAATTCTGAATGTCTCCTAAAGTGATAGGGCAATGAAAAGCCTTTATTGGTATCAGGTGCCAGGGGCCCTGACCTGGCATTCGGAGTGCCGTGGAGATCGGAACGGTCCGACTTGTCCTTAGCGCCACGCAGTATCAGGCTAAAACCGCAAATGCAGTCAAGCCAAACCTCATTCCCCGTGGGGAAGCACTTTTGTTGGGTTGCACTGGCGGGAGGCTGATTGTTTGAAAGGAAAACGTGACAAGCCGACCGAAGCCTGTCGCGCGGAGTCTCGCTCCCACGTTTAACTCGCGGACTGTCGCCCAGCCCGCTCACATGACGTTGCGAACAATGCGAAGCAGCATTTGCTCTGTATCTGACCTGTAAAATTTCTCCGGGTCGTTGCACAGCATTGCCGCGTGCAATGCGGCATAAAAGGGCCAACAATACTGAGTTTCCTCTTACTACGTCATGAAATGGCTAGCGAGCAGATGATCCCACGTATACCACGTATCAATATAATAATATCAGAAAGGATACTGAAGCCCAATACAGGGACAGATGCGTGGCTGAAGCTAGCCTTGCCATCTTCAAGTGATACTAACTAGTGTATTGCCCATAATGCTACACAAACATTCGGCAAAATTACGAGCTCCGTGGAAATACCTCTCACACATGCTCTTCAGGAGACTTTCCCTAGCATTTCGTATCGGGAGAAACACCGGCGCACCAAATCCTTTTATCCGGAAGCCGCCGAGGCTACGGTATTTGGAAACATAGTATTTACAGGGAGTAAGTCCAATGCGCTTCTTGCTGGATATTGATCCGATGGCGACGAACCAATCCTGAGACAATCTATGGCAGCGATCTCGCTGCTCACTCCACGTCAAGCATTCAAGTCCGAGAGAGAGCATCACGTCACGTTAAACTTCCATCGGAGAGAATTGTCTACTTTGGAACCAAGGCCAGGAACAGCGTGGTATGGTCGTGTCGCGCTCGACGTAAGCAGCAATGCATACCGAGTCATCGGATCCCTTCGGATCCTGTCATCGGATCTTTAACTCAATGCCGCAACTCCGCCTTGGCCCCGCATTTCCACTCTCGTTTGTTCCGAATGCTTCAAGCTTGAACACCCTCTGTGTCGCTCATGCGCTGGCAACCCGGTACAATAATTTGTTTACTATTCTACAATCCCAAGCGGGTCATCTTTCCGCGATAGCCGTATGTTTCACAGGACCTCGTAAGGATGAAGCGTCGCGTTCCGGACGGCCGGCTACCGCAAAGGTGCTCACGGGCCTGTGACACGTAAGCTTTGTCCCTTTCGGAGAGAGATGGACAGCTTGTGCAATGGTTACACACGGAGCCTTTCCCTTATCGTAGACTAGATAGATGGGAATGTCACTTCAATTTCTAGCGGAACAAAATTGCTAACAAGCTCTGTCGCAGATGCAAGAAGCGTAAGGAAAGATGTGACGGGATTCAGCCATGTGGTAGATGCAACGAGCGAGGAGTCCAGGACAAGTGTCGATTTGATACTGACCATGGTGTTCGCCGGCGTCGTTCACGCCATGTGAACCACGCCGCCGCTGAGCCAGAGGCTCCGGCTATTGACACCGAAGGCGCTGTATGCACACCACAATCTGCAAACACGGCATGGGAGCAGCAGTCGTCGGTCGCCGGCTTCCAGCAGTCCAGGCTTGTGAAGGACAAACGGGGTAGATCCATCTTTCTAGGCGATTCGGCCAACCTTTCTCTTCTCAGAGTCATACGCGAGGTTGCAAAAACCTGCCATGGCGACTGCAAATTCGTGTGCGATCCTCTGCGCGCGGGATTCGTCGAAGCCTCTAACGAGGAGAGCGGCAGCTGGATGTCTTCTGGGGAACAGCATGCTCTGCCAAAGCCGCATACTGCAGAAGCCTGCCACTTGGTGGACCTGTTTGACAGAGCCACTGGCGGAATATTGGGCTTTATCGATACTGCGGAAATCCGGGCTGGTTTAGAAGCCGCGCTCAACCCACTGTCCACGTTGTTAGACCAGGAAAGAATCATTTCGTACCTTGTGCTTGCTATCGGCGCCCGGTCGTCTCAACAACTCAGTCACTACGCCGAGGCTTTCTTTACGCATGGGCGTCAATTGGCTACGCGGTATTTGATGGATGACGCGAGCATCCTCACGGTGCAGGGCTACGTCCTGATTACCATGTACCTCCTATCGGTGTCTCGTCGAAACACTGCATCGATGCATTTAAGGTTCGCGATTGGCTCCATGTATGCCTTGGGCATACACAGAAAAGCCGTTGCCGTCCGCTTTTCCAAAGAAGAGTCCCTTCTCCGCGAGAAGCTGTGGACGTCCATTCGCATCTTGGATTTGTTTCTCAGTACATCGCTCGGTCGGCCAGCTGCCACCGCAGAGACGAGGAATACTCGACTGACGGATGAATACTCTCCCTGGAACGACTTGTGCCTGATTTTCGAAAACGTTCTCGCCCAGGTATATGAACAGCGGTCAATAACGGCCGAAGTGGTGAACAAGATTGGAGAGCATCAGAGGCAGTGGGCTGAGAGGCACACACATGCAGACGCGCACGCGCGATCAGACGTCCCGCACGATGGCTCCGATAGATTCGAACCAGACATCGGCGCCTTGCACATCAAGCAAATGTACTACTGGGCCATCATGCTTCTCACAAGACCGTTTTTGATCGAACGAATAGTCGCACATGCCAACGAAATGACCAGCCAGCCTCATTGTCGAACCCTTCAACCATGTGCATTGCCGGACCTGTCGAAGACATTGGTATACGCCTGCATCAACTCCGCCATCAAGACCGTCAAGCTTCTCGAACCTCTTACATGGTCCGAGACCCTTCCAACGCGGCTGCCGCTCCTGATCAATGCTGCTTTTCACGCTGGGCTCATCTTGGGGTTTGCCCATTTCGGCGACTTGAACCTAGTGTTCCCGCTGTCTGGATATCTGAGCACGGCTTGCGAGATTCTCGCCAAGTTTACAGACGATCCCGTCGCGTCAAGAAATGCGGCCATCATCCGGTATCTAATTGAGGTTTGCCAACTACACATCGAGAAGCGACATGCCGCGAGCATGGATTTGGAATGTGAGGCAATTGGAAAGCTATTTGGAAGAATCGATTCTCCGGATGTGCAGCCAAAGATGACCAAAGGCAAAGACACGTATCGGCGTCCCCTACAAAGAGCAGCAGAAACGAGTCAACATAGTCGCAACGTATCCAATTTGGCATCGCCACCAACCACACTACCGGGCTCTGAGGTTTCCTACAGCACCTTTCAAAATGCAGCGGGTGACTCCGTGTCTGGAAATACAGAATCCATTCTGCCCGTGTCACCTCCGCAATTAGTACCTAGCCAAGAGACGTTTGTACCGATGCCTTCCGGCCCGACGGTTCTAGATAGCTCACTATTAGGGAATCCGCAGTTGTTCTGGCTTGATTTCGAGAGTGACGTCTCTTCTCTGTTCACCATCATAGGACCAACATAAGCACAAACAATATGAACTATCACAAGACTCTGCTGTTGTGCGTCATGTTCCTGTTCACGACCTTTTGTACTTGCGACGTTTCTTCTTCATTCGCAGAGGTTGTGCGCACAGACTTCACTGGCCCAAATCAGCACGGGTCAAGAGTTAATTATAACAAATGAAGATGGCTATGGGTTCACGTATCGGTAGGAGTGTGATTCATGTATCTACAAACTACCAGTATCCCGCCAACGGCCGGCCGAGCTTAAACTCCAGGGGAGAACTCCATACAACGACCGAAGGCTTTTGATATGGCGACTCTGCGTAATGAAGGCCGGGGCCAGTTACTTTCAGCCATATCAAGTTCCTCCAAGCTGGGTCGACTCGACTCGACTGGTTTATGCCTGCACAGAATTAGACGCGTAGCTATAAGTGTCACGTTTGACTGCACGGTAACTCACGCACTAAAACCCGCCAGAACATTAGCACAGCACGGAATCAATCATTGACGAGAAACTTACGGCCTGTGGGGTGAAGCTAGCTCAGTCTGAACGTCGCAGCAAAGAGTGTTCTGGAATTAGTTACAGGCAGCAAAACTTACGCACTACCACGTATATTATTAGTTCCGGCCAGATCGAAAATCAGGTCCATACGTAATGTAATGAAACACTTACAAGCTAAGTTATTAGTAGTTAGTGGCATTCCCGCATATTTTGAACAGTGAATACTTACACCCTACGAAATGAAATTAGCGGGATGTGGATATTAGTAGTGTTTTCAGGCTAGGAGAACATACACCCTGCGAACTTAATTAGCTACTTTGAGTAACAGCATCGCAAGACTCAGTTGACTTACTCTCTTCTGTGATTAAAGTGTAAGCATTAAAACGTAAGCATTTGCGCAGGTACTGAGTAAACTTACGGGCTGAAGCGTTGGAACTGTGTCAGCTTGTACAAATATAAATTGACTTTTTTGTTTTAGAACACTTACACGCTGTATTGTAGCATAAGCATAAGCTGATGGCACAAGAACGAGAGCCGAGACTTACGCACTACAAACATTATTAGTAGTATGCCAAATAATATTATGTGAGCACGTTGAAGCAGTTACTTACACCCTATTTGGTATTAGAGCCGGGCGAAGAGCGTGTAAAACTATTAGTTGTGTAATAACGCACCCACTGCAAACTACTTAGTAAAGCGGAGGAGTAAGTAAAGATATGAGCAACATACGCCCTGGATATAGTTAGTCTTGTCCTACTTTAGAGCTACAAGTTAAGCAACCTACGCTCTATTATGTGGCATTATATCAGTAAAGTTCCCGCTATAGACTTATGCTTAAGTGATACATACTCCCTATCATAACTTTTATTAGTATATATTCATAAAGCTAACAAACTGAAGCAAGACTTACACAAGACTGCCATACTTATTAGCGGTGTAACCAGTAAGAAGCTTTTTCATGAAGTAGACATACACACTATAAACAGGGCATTAATATCGTACACAGTCATGGTGCATATATGTAAAGTTTTAAGACTTACACACTAGCAGGATTGTTAGGTCGGGGGCTGCAGTAGAATAAACATATTGGATGCAGCTCACGTTCTTGTTTGTATTAGTATACCCGCGTCTTTATTCTGCAAGAGATAAAAGAAGAATAACCTACATACTACTACTTGTTAGTACTCTAAACACAAGGCTCAACAGGGTAATACTTACATTCTAGATTTCGTGGTAATCAGATATGACGCTGCTTCTACGGGTCCAGCGGAGTAATCATACATCCTAAGATTTTCTCAGCTGTTAGGACACGAGTGCAGTGGCCTTCGAGGATGGAGACAGATCTCACAGGCTATATATAGATTAGTAAATTAGTCCGCAAATAAGCATGATATCGGACTTGAAATAACTTACACACTTAGTGTAGTCATAAAAGTGTTAGTATAGCGCTTGAACTATAGCTTTGCATGCCATAAACTCACGTACTATAAGAACATTAGGATTTCACAGAAATGAGCATCTTGGCTAGTATACTTACACCACCCTACATTAAATATAGTGTATTAGTGTATGTTATGCACAAGTTGCAAGTTATACACATACCCCGTTCGATCCCTATTGCAGAATCTAAGAATTCAGTCACTCTTAGTGTTAGGTCAAGCTGCATACTTTCTGTAGTGGGTATATCGATTAGTAACGTCTTTACGTATCCCCCTTACTTCGTTTAGTAAATACGTACACACTAGGATGAGGAGTACAAGTTGTTGTTAGTTGTCACCGCGCGTTACTCAACCGTCCTTTGGCAATTTGTTACTAACGTACTGCGACGTAATCAGAATCATGGTAGTGACGCATCTTGATTTTGATTACTCACAGGGCCTCGCTTCTCGAGCTGCTCTTCCATGGCAACGGGGTTGGCAAATGCAAAGCCAGCAAAGGCCACGATCAATACGGAGACGACTTTCATTTTTGAACTTGAAATCGAGTACCTAGATGTAAAACCGAGTAAATGGCTAAAGACTGGGCGGAAGGCGTCGCAGGTTGAATCGCACAGTACACTGATCCAGAAACAAAAAGAATTCTATTACCAGGAAAACCGATGCTCTTTATGCTTCTCAAGTCCCCAATATCAATTCCTCGAGGATTGTCGCTTAAAACTAGTCCTATCCCCGCACTTTGTAGCGTAAGAGCGGTACTGCATTAGCCCGTCAAGCTGTCTCGTGGCAACCCATTCCTACAAGGGCGAGGTCATCATTTCTTGGCGTGTCCACGCATACGCGCTTAGTTGGTAGCACAGAATAGTACACCAATGTGCGATGAACGCAATAGTCTCTCGCGAGTGGCTACTAATGCAGCCATTAACCCTGTATTACAGACGCAGCCCGTTGTAGAAGGAAGGTGGTCAGTAAAACCCCAAGGCCAAGATATGTGCCAGCTCAGCCGCATCGCACTACTTCCCTTATTGGACTTCTCTCTCCACTTCGGTGGTATAGAGTACAGAGGGCTGCAAGATGATCCGCCTGTTGACTAGACAAGTGAACACTTCGCCACCTTTTAAAAGTTTACTACGGAACACCAAAGTGAGATCATGTCAGTCCACTACGGCTGCATTATTTCAGCGTTTCGTATTCATCGACCGCCGATTCAATTCTAATACCGTGCGTTTTCTAGACATCGATAAGCTAGTACGCGGTAGTAAACAACCTGTACGGTTCTATTCTGTTTGGCATTCTCATTTGGAAAAACGTTCTTGTTTGAGCTGTCATGCGAATCTACATCTGCGGCTTATATTCCACATTGCACTGATACCAGGACATAATCACTTGCTGCGAAGCCTCTAAATTGCCAACGACGGTGGAAAGTTGATAGTGCGTGTTCGAAGCAAAAACGGGATGTGATCATTCGTAATCAGCAAGGACTAGAGCCGTTAAACCACGAAAATTGCATGCCTGACGAGATATATGTGTACAAATATACACTTTGTGCTCTCAGATATTGTTATTTTTTGTTTCTGTCAACCTTTGTGTATCAGTATTGCAGAACTTATTTTCCATCGTTGATAGGTTCTGCATCCGGTGGTTGCTCCGGTGTTTCATCATCCTTTTGAGGTTTGTTATTTTGAACAGCGACCAAGATATAGGTGGGCAGCAGCCAGAAGCGTGCCACCTACGTCGCTGGATTTGTCGCTTTATTTACTTGCCATCAGCTTAATAGGCGCTCTGGAATCGTCTTTATCTGGTTTTAGTCCTGCTGGTCGGGGAGAGGGGCTCTGTTTTTCAGGGGAGGCAGCATGAATCTGGGAGTAACTTAGCGGCTGGAATTGTGGACATGAAACGATAGTCAGACGAAATATGCATACCTGTGGCATAATGGCAGTTCTAACCCCCAGGCCAGCCCCGATGTGCCTTAACCGTCCCCGTATCCATGCACGTTGTGAATCGGTTACATATTCCTGTGCTTGAATGCAACGTAACGGCCAGGTCAAGAGATATCCAGAAAGTGTCTTCTCTGCGTCGTCGGCCCCGCATGCAAATCCAGATAGCCTGGACCCCCTCAAGAGATCCTTTCGCTTTGAGAACCATCCTAAAAGATAGGGAACAGAGGATATGATGTCAGATATTGCCTCGGACCAGATTTTCGTAGCTGCAGCATATTCTGGTGTTGTTCTATAGTCGTCGGGAGACTGAATTCGGGCCACACAGCGAATCATGACCGAAGTCAGTATAATGCGCGCGCAGCGCATCAAATTCCAGACGCTGGCAGCCCACACGTCTTGGTAAATGTCAATACGACCAGGGTACACCTCTGCTTCTGTAAAATCGCCACGTCGTAAAGGACGTTCCCATGCGCCGGTCTCCCATCTAAAGTTGTCGGGTAGTGACTCTGACCAGCTTGCGAAATCTTTGTCAAGGCTTTGGCAGTCTCGCACCAGCTTCTTCAAAAGCTCCGTAGTCTCGGTGGTGCGAGGCAACTGTAGGAGGCGCGTGGCTTTGGCTTTGAGATCAGCTGCGTAGATCCCAAGCTGCTGACATTTTATCACCGGCTCTTTCTCGAGCCTGTCCTTGATAGGGCCTTCAATAGCCATGTCAGGTGGTTTGCCGGTGCTGAGTGTGTGAATAACCTACATGGGGACAAAACGTGAGACAAAAGCCTTTTTACGGAAAGGGAAGAGGGCGGACGAGAGGGAGGGGGGGGAGGTTGACATTAAAAGGAGGGACTGAGAAGAAAAGGAAAACGAACCATCTGTGTCCTGGCAGCGATGAACAAGTCCAGGCCAGCCTGTGTGTGAACCTGCTCTCCGTTCCTGCTCTTTATGAGCTGTATTGCACCATCGATATGTGAACCCCAAGCCATGGTCCCCAGGAAGTTGGCGCTGATTGTTTCATAGAGACCCAACAGCAAAACGGCGGCCAAAGTTGCATCGGTTTTGGCCATGGAGGGATCACACAGTGCCTTTCTAGTCGCGGTCAACGCTCTCGTGTAGCTTCCCAAGGCCAAGGTCTGCAAATCGTTGCTGCGACCGACTCTATTATTAAGGGACGCCACAGAGCATGCATCAAACGCATATTTGAAGTGAGGAAAGTTGTCTTTGATATCCAGAAGAGGACCCACAAACTGGAAAAACCCACGCATGCCCTGCAAGTGTGGTACCAAAATGTAGTTGGCGACGAAGTGGCATGATGTCAGTTCCTCGATGGGGGTGTTGGGCGAAGCAACAAGAGACGAGTATGCGTGAGGTTTTATCCGTCTAGGCTGGATCGCCACTGGAGATTTCTTTTGGGCCACTTGCTGCAACTCGCTGTCGTGGTCATAGCCAGGGCAGCGCAAGCTGCGCCTAACGCATTGGCTGCAATTTGGTTTTTGAAGGTCGCACTGAGACAGCAGTTAGCTGGGGAGGGAACAAACAACAGAGGAAGCGGCCGGGCTCAACAACGCACCTTGATTCTTCGGATTCGACATCTTTGGCAGGCTCTAGTCGACCGACGGCTCAAAGACATTGGTTTGCTTCTAGCACGCCCCAGTCCGAAGACGACGTTCAGGGGATGCGGCGAGAATTAGGGTATGCTGGGATGCATCGAATAATACCGGTTTATCAGACGGTATTTTTCCATCCGAAATGGATGGCTGTAGTCAGAGATATTGAAAGCGCGCTTCATAAATTATCCGGCGAGACTCCAAATTTTCCGTAAAAAAAGGCTCCTCACAGCTGGGAGCATGTAACCCCATGTGGAACAGATTGCCGGTTCGCAGGCAGTTGGTGATGATGTCGCAACCTTGACCAAAGTGGGGCAAGTGCTCAAACGCCAACGGATTACGGATTAATTATTGAAACTTTTCCCTGGGCGAGAGAGGGCGTGGGCGATTGCGTGAGCAGGTACGAGGGTGAGTATGAAGGCGTGGGTGAGGTGAGTGTGAAGGCGAGTGCGAAGGCGAGTGCGAAGACGACGGGATGGGTTGAGGTTGTTGGGGGAGGAGGGAAGAGTCGGGTGGTGCTCCAACAAAGATTGATACCCGCGAGTAGGGCATCTGTCGACGTTTCAGCTAGACAGATAGCAGCACCGTGTCAGCCGTGTGTCGACTGTCGACTGTTGACGATAGACGATAACAACATTCAAGGTGTGAGACGGAGGGGGCGAGGGGAGATGGATCAGTAGCGTAGCGTCGCGATGCGAGAGTGCGGGTGCGGGTGCGGATGCTGATGCGAATGCTGAGGCGGATGCCGGTGCGATGCTGATGCAAGTGCCTTGCGGCAATGGGGCAATCAGGAGCGTGAACGCGAAGCCCCAGGACCGGAGCGCCCTCTGCACCAGTAATTGCTGCTCCAGTGTGTCGGCAAACTCCTTGCTAAGCACTGAAGAAGTTAGCATGTAACGCCCTGGGTGCGTGGGGACCACCGAGGTCGTTAGTAGCTGACTTATTACTCTGTAGCTAGGGGCCAGGGCCTAGTGCCTGAGAGGGTCACGTCAGCGTCCAGGACGGCCGGCCGGACGGCAAGGAGGCCCTCGAGCGAGCAGCCACTGACTGCGGAGCAGTACTCCGTGACCAGACGGTTCATTTACTGAAGTATGTACTCCGTACGCACTCCGCAGCCTCGGCCTCTGCACGGAGTGCGGAGTGGTGGACAGCAATCTACGGAGTACGTGCGGAACCTCTGTGCGTTGTCCAGAAACTTGGACGGCATTGACGGTGAATGGCAACCAGATCGTGGATGGCAAACCTTCAGCCGGGCTCGAACTGGCAAATGAAGGGTGACGGATTTGACACTAGTCGTTTTCTGGGAAACGACTATTTTTGAGCTTTGACATGTTCTTCACCAATGCTACGGGAGATCTTCACCAGACGGTCCACTCATGAGAGCTAGCGACGCCGCCGTGCTCCCATCGCCGTGGAAATGACTGTCAGCTCGAGATACTTGAGCAATCCATGCGAGTTGCGTGGTGTGTTGGCTGTTGGAGCACCACACTGCACAGCACCGCATTGTATCACATTGCATTGTATTTTGTCCAAGACGGGACTGTATACACTGTTCTGTACAGTGCTGCACTTGAGTAAATATGTATATCACGTCCTCCGTAGTCATATGCAATACGCATGCATGTGCGGAGCAATGTATAGTACCTATATGGAGTGCTCCGTAGTTGCTCTGCCGTTGTATTGCGGCTCCACGGCTCAAAGACCTTCCATGTGGCGCTCTAGCGGGTCAGCAGCAGCAACACCCAGCACGGAGCACGGAGCACGGGATGGTTAGGTCGCTGCTCATCAATCACCCAGGGGGGATATCAGGGCAAATCAAGTCGCTCAGTCTCCCCCGCCTCCCTGGGTAAATATCCCAGTTCGTTCACACCAGGCTAGGCACGGCCGGCCTTAGCTACTTTAGTAGACAAACTTCAAGACTTCATCTGCGTCGCGGCGACAACCCCAAGCCGGGACGCAGGCACTGCATGCACCTGGTTCTACCGACTCCGTGTTTGCGCCTTTTCCACGGACGTGTTCCCGCGTCCTCGTTTCCCATCTTCATCTTCATCACGTTTCTGTCCTCGGCCGGCAAACTCACTACAGCTCCGATAAGATCGCAACTCAGCCGAAACATGCCCGCGGGACTTGGGGAACAAAATCGGCCACTATCGCAGGTAGCCCACTTGTTATTCGCAACCAGACACAGCAACATGTCCTCCGCTGCCTCTATTTGAGGACGTTAGGAATTGATACAATTTGGGACAGGGACGTGGCAGTCCCATGCTGTGCTTTTCGCCATGGCGTTATCGTGGCGAGTCTTCCGGCTCGCTTCCTTCCTCTGCTTGGAAGGCCTGCTTTTCCTCACAGACAATGAGCTCTCCAGAGCGACCCATGTTCAACTGCTGGTTGCGGTGTGGCTGTCACAAATCACAATGAGGGGGATATGGTTGGTGTTCCTGTGGCCACACTTCTTCTCTCCGCTTCGCCACCTGCCACAGCCAGGAGATGGCCATTGGATCCTTGGACAAGGGCGCAGGCTGGCGGGCAATCTACCCGCTACGCCGGTAAAAGAGTGGTGCGTCCTATCCCGACTTTTATATCGGGGGAAGCCGAACAAAAGTCGTCACAGAAGAACCCGGTCTCGAGACTTTGGAAATGCTAACGTTGGGCATGCAGGATGGAAGGGATAGAGAACAATGGTCTGATTCGCTACCTCTCCTTCTTCAACAAAGAGCGCGTCATAGTATGTTCCCCCGAGGCCTTGAAAGAAGTCCTCGTCAGCCGGAACTACGACTTTGCAAAGCCCATGACCACAAGAGCCATGCTCAGCCCTACCCTTGGCCACGGGCTGCTGCTCGCCGAGGGCAACGAGCACAAGATACAGCGCAAGAATCTAGTGCCGGCATTTCATGTCCGGCATGTGAAGGCTCTGTATCCGCTATTCTGGAAGAAGGCAGGCGAGGTGGTGCAAGCCATGACTGCTGTTGTTGCTGCTGCTGCTGCTGCTGATGCTGCTGATGCTGATGATGCTGCTGATGCTGCTGATGCTGCTGATGCTGCCGCTGCAGAAGACACCACGGGGCCGGGGCCCAAGACCGCCGCCACCTTGGACGCCTTCTCATGGGCGTCGCGATGCACACTGGACATTATTGGCCTCGCCGGCATGGGTGTGGATTTCGGGGCCATCCAGGACGACAACAACACGTTGGCAGTGACGTACAGGCACATCTCGGCGCCTTCAGCCCAGGCCAGACTCATGATGACGCTATCCATGATCCTGCCCGCGTGGAGCTTGAAGTATCTTCCTTTGAAGCGGAACAGAGACCTCGGGGCCGCCGCAAGGACCATTCGCAGGGAGAGCCTCGCGATGATCCAGAAGCGGAGGCGGCTGATGCAGCTCGACAAGGAGCACAAGGAGCTCGACATCATATCCGTGGCGCTCCGGAGCGGGCTGTTCAAAGACGAGGAGCTGGTGGACCAGGTCATGACGTTCCTCGCCGCCGGCCACGACACCACGGCGTCGGCTCTAACCTGGTGCGTCTACCAGCTGTCGCGTCACCCCGACGCGCAGCAGAAGCTCCGGGAAGAAGTGCGGCAGTGTCTTGAGCCCGCCGGCTCCGGCCTGGACATTTCCAGCGCCGACATCGACAACATGCCGTACCTCAACGCCGTGTGCAGCGAGGTCCTGCGCACGTACAGCCCCGTGCCCCTGACTCTGCGTGTCGCCGCGTGCGACACCGTGATCCAGGGCCAAGTCATCCCGAAGGGCACCGGCATCATGCTCGCGCCATGGGGCACCAATGTAGATATCAAGCTCTGGGGTCCCGACGCCGCCGAGTTCAAGCCCGAGCGGTGGCTCTCCTCGGCGGGCGGCGGCGCCGAGAGCAACTACGCGTTTATGACATTTCTGCACGGCCCGCGAGGCTGCATCGGATCCAACTTTGCCAGGGCAGAGCTGGCCTGTCTACTTGCAGCGTGGGTGGGGAGGTTCAGCTTCCAGCTGGCTGACGAGGAGCTGATGGACGAGAGAAAATTGCTGTTTAAGCCGTCGGTGATAGCGAAGCCCGCGATTGGTCTGGATACCCGCGTGCAAATAGTGGAGGGCTGGTGACCACGGTACGAAATTGAGTTGAATCGAATCGGACTGAATCGGACTGAATCGAACTGAATCGATTTCCAGACATCAATTAAAATTAAAATTAAATTCAAAGTTGCATGCCGAATGCCCCGCACGGGGCAACTGAACACGGGCACTGATGAGCATGAGATTTCGTCCGTTGCATCCCACCACCCACATACCAGCAGTGAGTGAGTGAGTGACCTGCAGCAAGTCACGTAATACTAGTACAGTACGGAGTACTCCGTAGTTACAGAGTTGCCACTACGGAGTACGGAGTACGGTGAGATGATCTACGGTGCGTGCAGAAATGCAACTAGGTCGGCGACGGGTGAGAAGGAAAAACGTGGCGAAGAAAGTACCGCGTCTCAAACGGTGCACAACTAGTTAGTTAGCACCGAGTTGAAGAATGTCGCCCGACGTGTTTTGGCTTTCGGCTATCGCCCACGTCTGTGCTCCATACTCTCAAACTCTCAAAACTCCGCAACTGCGGAGGCCGGAACAACTGCTCGCTACTTTGACAGAGTTCCTTAAAAAAGAATTCAGCCACTGCCCGCCCGTCCGCCCGACCTGCTCCGTAGTAACCACTGCAGTAAGCAAGGCGAAGCGTTGAAACCCTACGGATATGGAGTTCAACTAGGCGCACATTACATCACCGCCAGCGCCCAGGAGGCCAGACACGGATACGAGCGTCAGGGGCCAGCAGTGAAGCCGGAAGCTCAGCTCCATGCAGCCCATCATCCTGAACCACATTTTATCGCATGCGCCCGCAACGCTTAACCGTATATCCACGGGCCCAAGGGCATGGCCAAAAGGCATGGCCCACTTGACGCCTAAAATACGAGTTCGATTTGACTCCGCCGTGCACTAACCAACCCCCAAGGCTCGGAAACATGACATCATGTTTTGGTGGTGTTTTTTTTTTTTCCTCTTTTCCTTTCGTTTGCAGGGGTGTTCGCGTTTTCCCGTTCAAGTAGAGCCGTTAGAAGATGCGGACGAAATAGATTAAAAGGGCAGCGTTGGGCTCGTGCCGCTGTGCATTTTTGCCGGACAGCTAGCCCTGGAACATTGATCTTGCTGCGTGTGTCAGTCAACCAACTAGTTAGTCAGTCAACCAACCAATCAATCAACGAACCGCGCTCCCTCGCACCCTCCGCCAGCGCTCAAACATGCCCTCCGCGTCGGCCCTGCTATGGGGGGCCTTTCTGGCGACCTCTCCCGCCTTGGTCGCCGGCGCGCCCTCCGCAGACTGGGCAGCTCAGTCCTGGGACGCCATTGTCGTTGGAGCTGGCACCGCGGGCATCATCGTCGCCGACAGACTGAGCGAAGCAGGCCACAAGACCCTTCTCCTTGAACAGGGCGGAAAGTCATATGGCATTGTGGGCGGCCACGAAGCGCCTGCGTGGCTGAGCGGCACGAATCTCAGCAGAGTGGACGTGCCTGGGTTGTGTAAGTCTCCTCCCGCAACATACATGGTCCACATGGCATACATGCATGCATGCGATGTGCACTGGACCGGACCGCCGAGATTTTGTAGTAGAAACACAGACTCGCTGACAATCTGTGCCAGACTCTACCATCTTTGCCGGCAAGTCGGACCTCCTATGCCCTCCCGACCAAGTGAGCGCCTTCCAGGCCTGCACCGTCGGCGGCAACAGCGCCATCAACGCCGGGCTGTATTTCCAACCTCCCGCGTCCGACTGGGATGACTACCACCCTCCAGGCTGGCGCAGCGCCGACGTCCAGCCTTCCATCGACAGGCTCTTGCGCCGCCAGCCGGCCCTTACATCCTACTCTCCGGACGGGCAGTTTCACGTACAGAGCGGCTACGACGAGGTGCGGAAATGGATCGTCGACGGGGCCGGCTACTCCAACGTCTCGTTCCTGGACGACGTCAACAACAAGGAGATGGTGTTCGGGCGACCCGTGTATAACTACATCAATGGCCAGCGGGGCGGGCCTGCCCGTACGTATCTACAGAGCGCGCTGGCCCGCAAGAACTTCCGTCTCGAGACTGGCGTCCATGTGAAGCATGTGGAGCATATGAATGGCGTCGCATCCGGAGTTGCTGTCGATGCGGGAAATGGCCAGATCAAGTCCGTCAAGCTCACAAGGACGGGACGCGTGGTTCTCAGCGCCGGCGCGATGCTGTCCCCCAAGATCCTCATGTACTCCGGTATAGGACCGCGCCATGTCCTCGCCAAGCTGGCTGCCAAGTCCGTCACTCCCTACAACGAGTCGTCGTGGATCGTGCAGCCTCAAGTTGGCGAGGGTCTGTTCGACAACCCAAACACCTTTATCGTCTTGTCGTCTCCTAATGTCGAGTCCTATGTGTACAAGTACGATGACCCGATCCCGCGAGACCGCGACATGTACCTGAATACCCGCAGCGGTCCTTATAGCTTCGCCTCCCAGACATCGGCCTTCTGGACCTACGTCAACCACGCCGACGGAACCCGCGCCGGTGTCCAAGGCACAATCAGCTCATCCGGCTACTCGGACTTCACCGGAAACAACACCATCACACTCAATATCTACGGAACTTCGGGTCTCCTCTCGTCCGGTCGTGTAGAGCTCTCCGACGATGGTAAATTCATCGCTCGCCCCAGCTCGGACGTCTACTACAGCCAAGCTCGCGATGGAGAAGATGTAGCCGGCTTTATCCACTCGCTATTCCGGCATCTACCCGCCTCGTCACCGGCTTCCCCGGCCCAAAACGGCCTCACTCCCCTCAACCTTCCGCAGAATTCCACGCTAGAGGAAATCCAGAAATATATTACCACGCCATCCGCCTACGCAGCAGGCTCTGTGAACCACTGGTCCAGCTCTTGCCGCCTGGGCCAGTGTGTTGACGCCGACACCAAGGTCATGGGCACCAATAACATTCACGTGGTGGATGCATCCATCTTGGCGCCTTTGACGGTGAATCCCCAGTTCGCAGTCATGGTCGCTGCCGAGAAGGGATCCGAGAGAATATTGGCAGCCATGCAGGGCAAGGGGTGCCGAAGAAAGAGAAGACGAGCGGAGCAGAACTAGAGATGACGATGAGAAGAGATGAAGCCACGATCAGGGTTTATGCATGTATATAATAGAAAGAAATAATAGAGCGCAAGCTCCACTTAGAGTTGTATTATATCAGCGTTAAAGAGTAATATATGCAAGAGAGCATTAATACGTATCGACCGTATTGCGACTTGTGTGCACTGATTAAGCGAGGAATGCTAAACACTTTCGAAGATATGCTCTGATCAATCCGATTTGCGACGCCAGCCGCGAACAAGTCGGGACAAGATATTTGGCCCAAAAAGCTGCCAAAATGCCCATGCTATCTGCCACTAGACAGAGACCAAATATTTTCCCCTTCCACTGTGCAGGATCTGAGATGCATAAAGACTTGCCCCTCCCCCCCCCCAACACAAATAGAGTACGTATCCAAAAATGTTACCCATTACATATATCTACAGTAATAATGTGACGCTATCCGACCAATATATCCCGGCTCAAAGCATATCCTTGCTGTAGCCACCAATGCTAATAATACAAGACCCGGACCAGAACGGCCTCTATGCGTGGACCCGATGAAAGTTCCGACGTAAATGCAACCCAATGTATGCGACCCTTGTATATATGCTCCTTCCATCTCATGTAGGCGAGAAAAACCAACAGAAACAAAAAAAAAACGAGCCCCAAAGGAACCCAGCGCAGATAATAATGTGGCTCGTATCAAAGCTTCTATGCGGGTTCGTAATTCCAGAGTCTCTTGCATTCCGAGGCCCACCAGAGACCAACCTTCTCTGCTTCAAGCAGCCAATCTGCAGCTGCATGGCTGTATTTCCCCCGGACCGTGGATGCCAGACCACTGATGGACCATTCCAAAACACGGTGCAGTTCCGTTGGGATCCGTTCCCAGATCCGAAAAGATATATTCCGTCTTCTTGTCCAGGGGCACAAAAAGTCTCCATGGACTGTCGGAGGACGTGATGGTGAGCATGCCACCGCTAGGGTTGACCAAGCTATAATTCCAGGCTCATCGACCCTTGTGATTAGTTTTGAATGTACGAATCAATGATTGGCCCTCGTAGTCCTGTACGAGGTTGGCGGCGGCGGCGGCGGTGTCTTGTCGGTTGAGGGAGTCGGTGCTGACCAGAAGATCGAGAATGGTGGGAAGGATGCTAAGCGAGGTTGCGTTGACCCGGTGTTGAACACGGGGAAGGTGGGGGGTGTCGGAAAGTGATGGGCACGCGATGGTTGGCTGATGAGAGGATTCTTGAATGTACCCATCTTGCTGAAATCTTCCTTGGATGCTTTTGCCCGTGGTCGCCGACAAAAATAACCAATGCTTCGTTCGAAATCCCTTGATCATCGAAGATTTGCATGAGCTGGCCAATCCACGCAACATTGAACTGGATTGTGTTCAGGTAACTATTTAATTCTTTATGAGTTTGCATCAACCCATGAGCTGAACCCGTGTATTCGCTTGAGTTGAACCATTTCGGCGTTGCCCAGGGATGGTGTGTCGTGCTGGTAAAATGAGATAAGAACATGCGTTGGTTGTTCGCTTCGGCGCTACTGATGTAGTCATTAAGTTATTTCTCAAGTCCAGTGTTGGAGAACCCAGAGTAATTTTATCTCCTCCAGCTTAGGGTCAAACATAGCATCCTCCTTGATGCGATTCTTGTCGACAACATGTTTGAAGCCAATCTTCCTCCCAAGTTTATCTTGTCGGTCGAAGCTATCTGTTACGGCCTGGAAAAAAGCCTGATACCACTGCTCATGGAAATCGCCAGAAGGAAGCATTAGCCTTCATCCTGTTGAAAAGTTCGAGTATCTGGGGTAGGCAAGGTTGATAGCTCTCTGCCTCAGCCTCTTCAAACATGTCTACAAGCAACAGCCAGACGCCGCAATGGACAGCAGCTAGGTTCCTCGTTGAAACGCTGCTATTCGTCAAGACATCACTGACATCAAAGCCTGCCTTGGTTGTATCGTTCCATTCCGAGTACTTGCGGCCAAAAGCTGTGCCATTTTTAATCATCCACTTGCCACCCAGCCCAGTAGTTCGGTCTGTACTCGGCGAAATATGTGACAGCAACTCATTGATGTCATCGAAGTCTAGTTCGTCATGAGACATCATGATTACGTCGTGAAATCCCGAGCCTTGCTGCAGAGGAAACAACTCCTCACGCAAACTCCCCATCAAAATCACAGCGATGTGCTTCATCTTCACGGAACGTTCCTTCAACACTTTTTTCAACGGCTCCAGCTTGCCAGGTCAAGAAGTGTTAACCTGGATTCCAAAGACAGTCAGGGTTACAAGCCTCTAGACTGGGTGAAACGGAATCGTCATGAAGGCACCGCAAATCAAATACACAATGCAGCGAAGGCTAGAGGTTTATGCATCCAGACGTCGGACGGCTCTTACAGACAGTCCCGACCAGACAACTGGCATGGCAAATCATGTTATCGTTTCCTTGCGTTTCTGGATTCGAGTTTAGAGGCAAAGGCTTTCGTGAAATGCGACCAAACTGCCGTGATTAGAGCCGTCGATCTCGAGGAAGGTTCGAGGGGCGTCTGTTATCTTTCTTCTGCTCCTGTTGCAGCTTATCATCAAAGCGTCGATAATCCTGGCCTAGAGGTCAAGGTTTCCATTGCAAGCAAAAGATCAAGGATGGAATTCGTACCCCAAGCATCATGGAACCTATTTTCACACCTATTCTTGGTTCGAGGTTTCCGCCCGGAGCAGTTCGGATGCGAAATATCCTAGCAAGGACATGGTCAGAAATATTCATGCCGGATCAGAGTATGAAACACACACTGTGACTTGCACTATGAACTCCGAGGATGAAAAACAAGCAAATGGGTACAGGGTCTACGTAGAGGCGATTATGTTGATTTAGTCATCTGTACCGAGTTTCCTGGCTGGGAAAATCATGTTGCAGAGGCAGAAATGACCATTGTCATGACATTGAAACGCTGATGACAATGCACTCTCCAAATCTACCACAAAGCGGCTTGGTGTCTTATCCACGAGTCCTTTCATTGGATAATGCGGGGGTCGTCGTCGAGGCCTTGCATGGATTGAACACGACATATATAACTGACGGAGAACAAAAATCAGATTTTTTTTTTCAGAAGAGATGAGATGGAAGTGGGACAAGATATACTCAGGACTATGGATATAATATGGCCAAAGGCTGCAAAGGAACTCAGGATTTCATTTGTGTTCCAGTTCATGGACAGGCTGTTCAGAAGACAGTTCAGGATAGTGCATTGATGTATGCATCTGATGTCCATCCACTAAATAGGAAGAAGATTGAGGCTCAAAGGCATTATGCTCTTGCTCCCCTGCGTTTACTCTAGACCTCGTTGTATTCTCGTTACGCCGTGTTTGGGCTCGTCTCCTCGTCCACAATAAGAATGCGCCAATTCCAATCAACACGGCCGCCAAGCCACAGCCAACGCCGATGCCCGCTACCGCCCCCGACGAGAGGCCATGAGCTTCGTTGCCGCCGCCGCCGCCGCTAGTTGGCGGCAGCGACATGCCGGTACCCGCTGTCGTTCCCGCAGTGTTCGTAGTCTTGCTGTCGTCGGCTACTTGAGTCCGCACCACTACAGCGTACGCGCCCAATCCCCCATCTGTGAACTGTTGACTTGCAAGTGGAGTCGTCTTTCCGTCCGAAACCACAGTGAATGGCTGAAAAGTTGTGGTATCCGTGATTTGTTTATAGCACCCAAGCGAGCTCTTCCATGGAAATCGGTCCCGCTCATCACCCACGCAGACGTAGGTGACAGAGTGGGCTCTGTGGGAAATACATAATGTCAGCGCACGAACTCACGACATGGTTAACTAATGATTGCGTGTTATGACGTGACCATAAGCCCGCGCAAAGAATGTGTTTGGGCCTCTTACATGGGGCAGCAGGTGCGAACAGTCTCGGTCGAAGTTCCCACAGAGTTTAGGCTGGAGCATGCAGCCGTATATCCAGAAGGGCAGATGCCAGGGGAGTAATAGTATTGACGAAATGGCTTGAAGCTGTTCGGGAAGCAGTCTTCCATCCAGGGCCCCTGTGCCAGATAAAATCCATCACTCTGATATTGAAACCGCGTGAACCCGTCGTAAGATGTGCAGGATGGGCGAGGTGTAAACGTCGTTGTCAATGGACCAAGGTTGGTCATTTTGATCTGCGTGGGTGAAACTTTGGCGGGACAGTTCCTCAGGAACTAAGAAATACTAGTAGTGTGTTGAGTACTCCGTAGGGAGTAGGGAGCAGGAAGAGGAGAGAGGTGAGATTATGTATAAGCTTTGCCGTGCATCATAGCCTGAAATGAAAGTTGGAAGGACGGGGATGTGTGGAGCACTTACTGGCTGGTTGTTAAAAGATATACGGAGTACTAGTAAGCCTTCTTCTCCAACTGCGCCATGCGCGGTGCCATAGCTAGCTCTCCAACCAATGTAAGGACTTTTTACATGGTCTCGCGGGGGGCGTATCCGGGGCGGGAAGGGGGATATTAGGCGGCACCGCCGCCCGATCTCTGTGGCGACCTTACACGGCTCAACATGGCGCGACGAACTAGTTACGTTATGATCAACCGAGTGCTGGTCTCTTGGCTATCTTACAGAAACGCTCTGGCGAGGGCTTAGGAGTCTGATTTTTCCTCAGTCCACTCTGCAGGCGCAATGTCCACCAAAACGCTCTCAGCGTGCGCATCAACAAAAGTGCAAAGGAAAGATGTGCGGTTTGGAACGGGAGATGTTTAAAAATAGTACTAACATCGCGTTAGTGTCTTTCAGGGTAAAGCGCCGAGTATTGTTAAGATGCAATGTTGCCAAAATTAATTACTGACCCTTCGCGGCGTGTTGATCGTCATATCATTACAGTTAAAATCTGCTACAAAGTTCAGCCGTCCAAGCGTGTGTTTAAGATTAACTAGGGCTTGGAGAGTGAGGCGAGGCATGCATGATGATCGGATTGGGACTATTCTAAAACCGCCCCCAAAACGGGGGCTGCGTTTACTCTCTGCCCAACCCGGAGAGCCTGGCAATCTTCTTACCATTCGATCAACCAACAAACTAAGTGCTGAGTTCGAACGCCTCTTCGGGCCTCCCTCCTCTCGATGCCGACCAACAGCAGCACGTAAACAGCCCTCCCCAAAAACAGCACGACATGGCAGCAGTGATTGGATGGACTGCACCCAAGACTGGCACCGACAAGTTCAGCAAGGCAGAAGCCGAGTTATGACTTCTGTCTAATTGAGAAAACGATACCGACTCTGATTTCGATTTCTATTCCGATGAGACAAGCAATAAGGCTCGTGCTTCTAATAACCGCGACGGATGTCCACACGCGCCATGCGGTGCCTTTGGCTTGTCCCGCTCAGCTTGTCGGTCTGGTCATTTCAGGCTTGCTCGCGATTTCCTTACTATCCGACCCCGACAGACCGTGCGACCGAATGCATAACTACTCATTACTAGCCTTGTTTGCACCCAAGCCATGCGATCAACCAGTCTGGCCCTAAGGAGATGCGACACAATTACTCCGGTCCCTAGTGCCGCGGCTAGTGAGACACACATCCAAGGGCGTATCACGGCACGAATCTAGAATTAGGCCAGAAGCACTGTAAATGATGTGTTGTGAAGAGATATATTAAGCCTTCCAGTTGCCGCAGTTAAAAACCAGAGTGTGCAAGAGTATTAACGTTCCCGTCCAACCCAAACAATCCTTTTATAGTTGCAGATTGCCATGTACATGAATCTCAGCTCCAACCACCCCAACTCCTATCTGTGCTTAAGTCTGATGTCGGTTGTTTTTTCGTCTTTCTCAAGAGGCCCGCATAGGACGCGGCTATTTCCGTCGCGGCGAGGATGGTAGTTCTGCGATGGTTTGTTGACCGTATGGCGCGTGTAGCTCATGTACAGTCTGCACATGTTGCATAGGGTTATGAGAGGAGTGCGAGTAAGCCGAAGAAGAGCCTTCGTAGTTATCGGGTCGAGACTTTGTCGGTTTATTAGAGCCTCCCTTGCGAAAGCGTTTCCAGATGATGAAACCCAGCCCGGCGAGGACCAAAATACCACCTATTGTCGATCCGACGGCAATTCCAGCAACTATGCCGGTCGACAAGCCTCCTGAGCTTGACGGCGAAGTTGTTGAAGTGGGCGAGGATGCTGTTTCGGTTGTTGGTATTGTAGAGGGCACGGCTTTCGTAGGTGACGACGCTGCCGCGGAGGTCGAGATTGTCGCAGAGGCCTTGGTGTTGGGCACAGTCACGTTAAAAAAGCCGGATTCTGCGACACTATTGAAATCGGTCTTGCTCTTGTAGAGGTTTATGTTTAAAACGAGATATTCTCCTCTGGATACGCTCGTGTTGAAGGTTGCTATAGATACGATCCAAGTTTCGGAATAAACTCCAGCAGAAGTGGTTTCTGCAGAGCATCAGTGTAAAGTCCTTCTTTGGGAGCGGGGGAGAGATGTTCATTACGAAAAATCAGCGGCGAAGAGCCAACGTTTCCCCGAGGGTACGTCTGGACGGCGTAGCCGAACAAGTCGGTCTCGCTCGTGTTGAACTTTATCGTCATTTCGGTGCCTGGTTGGTACACAGTGGCCCGCGTGTAGTCTCCTCGATCAACATGGGGATCTGGGGTGATGAACTGGGTGACGGACAGCACATGACTCACAAAGAGTGCAAGTACCAGATTGAGGAATGCAGTTGAACGATGCATTTGTATCGTGGACGGTGGCAAAGGACAGTTTCTGCACTCAACAAACCCAGCGGGTAGCTTATACTCTGCCAGACGAAGACAATGGCGATGATGACGAGGCTGGACGGATGATGATGGTCAGAGATTGGGGAAACAGAAAACTGGCACTCGGCTTTTCATTACGGAGTACTCGGTGCCGCAAAGCGACAGGTCAACTCGCAAGCAGGGGCAAGAAGCACAGCGGCCGATAGGGTCACTTTCCTTACGACGTTGCAGTGCCCACGGAATCTCACATCTGAGGCAGTGCACTAGTAGGCGTCCGTGTGGATCCAGTCATACGTTGTCCAACCATAAAGGACATTAAGATTGCAGCCGCCCGGTGGCACGCATCTTACTCAGTTGTGAGTACTCCGTACTCCGTGCTCTGATCGTGCGGCCGTACGTGCCGTCCCGCTCGAAATGCGGCAAACAACAGATATCGCTACCATGGCTGAAATTGTCACTTTGAAGGCTCGAGGCAACGTATCCAAAGCTGCGATATCGGCCATTGTAGGCGTTTCTACGGAGTACTCGTCGGGTCAACCGGATTTACGCTGGGGCAATTGAGCGGGCGGTGACCCGGCAAATTCGACCTTTTGCAAGCGCTGTATCCCACAAACTTAGTCGCACTCAGCCAACGGAATTGATTCCCACACTACGGAGTACGGAGTAGTTACTCAGAGAAAACACACACAGTCAGGTCATCTTCACCAACATGGCCAATTCTTTCGCGGCCTGCGCCTAGGCCCTTTTTTCATTCGCTTAACATTCAACGGCTCGACTCGTTGCGGGGCGGGGGGGTTGTAGACTCGTCGGGGCTGCAGCAGCATCCGCGCGCTTGAAACCCCCCAGCCAATTGGCGACTCCGATGTTGCTGTGGCGGTTTCGGTATGGATATTTGCCTGACGACGAGACGACGAAACCGGCTCTCTTATGATACGGCGGCTATGAAATGGGACTATCGTGGGTTCGAATGTGGGTACGCTAGTCTGGAGAAGTCGCAGCCCTTTGTTTGTGTCCTTGGAAGGGGCTGTCATGATCTACTCAGCGCATTCCCCCGCCAATTACTCCGTACCCCGTAGTGAACTAAAAGCTAAGCAAACGCAGATATTAGCGACGAAGAGTCTGCAGAATGTTGGGAACCTAATGCTTGCAATGAAAGTTATCCAACGTTTCTCAGATGATCCAAGTTCTGAAAATCGTCAGATTGCGTGGCAGTTAGGATGCACGGTGAGTCTCGTCCAGCCCTGGCTCATCCTTAAGCAGGGCACCAAGATCCGCGGCCGAAGAGAGAGCAATGCGCCTCGTCAAAGAGCACGCACCAAATGTACCCATTCCAAGTATCCACGCATCACATTATAAATAAAAAGGAGGTGTCCCTTTCGAAGGGGAGCTATCTATGGATTTCGTGCTGAGAAAGACACTTAAGCCAGTTCAGGCAGCGATATCCCGCCACGCGATCTGAACGACGATACACTGAGTAGCATTCTGAATTCCCGACATGTCCCATTGCTCTGGTACAGGTTTTCCCACCCATTTCCGCCACTCATGTTCCAATGGATCGCAAAAACTTCATCATGCAAAGTCCCAATAGTCGGGAAGCCGGCCAGAAGATTCCCAGTTCAGCAGAGCAATAATGCCATACTTTCCGTCCACGATGATATCCCGATGGCCAATTTCGCCATGCGCGAAGACTGATACACTAGAGCGCGGGAAGAAGTCCAGGAGATCTGGACAATCATCATAAGAAAGGCCTGTTTGAATTGACGAATCGGGGGTAGATGCGATTACTCAGTGTATCGTCGTCCAGATTGCGTGGCGGGATGTCGCCAGAAGGCTGGACGGCTGGTGTCTTTGCAACGAGAGTCAAGGATCAAGTGTCAAGTTCGAGCGTTCAGACGTGGATCCAGAAACTACTACCAGAGCCACAGAACTGCTCCGCGCTTCGTGCAGAGTACGGATTAACTATGGTACTGTAGATTAGTAAAGTAGCCATTGTACTCCGTGCTCGGTGCTTTCTTCTTCATAACGTCGAATTCTTCGGCGAGACAGGCTGCCCATTTCGCCCTGGGCTTGTAACAGCCAACAGCCTATCAGGTCTCTCTCATGGTGATAAGGAGTAAAATTGATGTATTGAGAAGCACGCTTGCGTCCATGCTTTGGTCTATGCCGATATCCCCAGGGCGACAGACGAAAATTCAGTCGCTTCATTCCTGCACTGCTGGCTGTAACGTTGCCAAGCTGGCCATCGCTCCCTCGAAACCACACATGATTTATCATCGTAGAACTTATCGACCCATTCAACCTTGTCGGTATATACGTTTTCGGTTTACTTGATAGTGCGTATTGTACAATACAGCAATCTCAGCGGAGTAATCCGGGCCGTGAACACGAGACATGGCGCCAACATGCGCCGTTTGGTCCACGCATTTCGGTGGCTACAATTGATGCAGATTGCGTATCGGTATTCAATCCAATTACCAACCCTTGTGCATCTTGCATGGTTCTGTAGAGGCCGTGTTCTTTTTTTCCGTCCCTGTCGATCATGTAATATTTTAACCTCGACGTATGAATAAACTATCAGAGTTGTTTGTACAAGACTAGATGCGATCGCACGCACCCTCGTCGCAGTATTTATTGACTAGCCTAGGGGCCTTCTCACACGGCGCGGGCCGCACAGCGAACAGCAAAGAGCAAAAATAAAGAAAAATGTGTTCGTGCTTGCGTTCGCAGGGGTTTAATTATTACATGAATCATTTAGTAATGCTGGAACAGTCGAAAAAATAGGGTCAACGAAACTTGGAGACAACCGAACAGTCATTCATTACTCGTCAAGGCACATGGTAAACTTAAGTGTGACATATATCCGCAACAAGGCGGTAATTCATAGCTGAGATGGTCGTATCGCCATAGTCAATTCAAGGTGCACAATAAAATTTATGCGCCATTACCTTTCCGAACTAAAGCGACCGCGGGACAGCAACGTAATTGCTGTCATCACGACTTGGACCATGATACATGAAGTAGTGGGGAATTGTAGTCAACTCATGCTGGCTCATCTTATTTGGCCATAAGTGGTTTTTTTTTTGTCGCGAGGGGCGGTACGAATTTACAAAGTACGTGGACTGCAGGGACTGTATGTCGTACCGTGGCCCTGAATATGACATTTGCATCTGTTTCTGTATACATGAAAGCTGCCTGAGCCAAGTTGGAACGGAGAAGCTTTAGGCATGAGATTGGCTTTAGTGAAAACATCGTCACACGTTGTATAGGGTATGGAATAAGTCCATGCCTTGAGACCATCGCGATTTGTCCTATGTGAAAAAGCTAGAGCATACTTGTACTGGCTAGTTCTTAACAATTGGCATAGATAGCATTGGAGAAAAGAGCATATGTGTCGGCATTGTTCAACTCCTGGTCGGCGCTCAGCCCCTGGATGGCCTCATACCCATACCCAAGGTCATCTGTGCCCTGAATCTGAGTTAAATGCGTATCCTCGTGGATATTCGTGGTGGCCTGGTCCTGAGCATGACATTGAGTTGTAAGATCCGGAAGATCGTTGAAGTACAAGTCGCAATAGACCATGTAGCTCTCACTGGGCACTGTGTAAGCAAGAACATTGCCGCTGCAGTAGTTGCCAACGTCAGTACAGTAGTAGTTGGCGACGCCAGAATTGGTCGACGAACACTCCTGTACAACTCTGCTGAAGACCCCGGCCACGGTTTGACGCGTCTGCTCATCGGAGGCTTTGAAGTATTCCTCCATCTTTTCGGCTGAACCAGAGGAAGCAGCCTGCTCAGCAGCAGATGCAAGTTGCGCACAATTGCTTAGAGCCCTCTCAGTGACGGACAGCCTCTCGCCAGTACAGTCACTCTGGACCTTGGCCCGTTTCATCGTGGTATGGAAGGAAGCACGGTCGTGGGCTGCTTTAGCACCGTTGACGTCCAATGAGACGGTGTTGGAATGATAGGGGACCGTGCCAACCAGCTTGTTGTCGCCGTTGCCGATGGCGTAGGACAGAGATCCGATAGAGTTGACGTTGAACTTGCCGCCGGATGATAAGTCATACGTTTGCGCCACATTGAAGATGACTTCAGTTGACTTGCCGGCGGGAATTTTCTCTAATGAGGCGTCTTGTATGGTTTTGGAGGAGATTCTCTTTCGGATACCCAAGAACGGGACATGGCGGCCTGTATGATGGATGTTAGCCAGATATACTGCGAAATAAGAGGTTCGAAGGGACGCGGTACCGTCGGCGACAACCTTGACTTTCTGAACGGCAGAAGTGTCAAGGATGGTGCCTGGCTTGAAGACGCGAATGTCCTGCTTGCCATGGTTGGATATGATGGCCTTGACTTCGGAGTTGCCAATGGCTTCGAGTTTGACATCTACATTGCTGGTTGGGGCTTTCTTGGAGGATGGCGCAGCGGCAGCCACGGTGATCAGAGTGGTCAACGTAGTGAGCAGCTTCATGATGAATGCTAGATGAAGAAGTTTATGGCTGAAAGGTCTGGAGAGCTGTAGTGAGTTGAGTGATTGCAAGCATCTACTGTCAAGCTGAAGGTAGGCCGCTGACTCCTTTTATGTTTGCGAGTCTAAATCACGGGTCATCTCAATCGTTCGACAATAGTGGTGATGGCTTCAAAGCAGGTTTCGTAGATAAATTGTCGATCAGCGGGGTTAAAAATTAAGACTTCCTTAAAACGGCCTTGGTATAAAGATTGTTGGAGGTGTGTGATGCCACTTTCCAGATTACGCTTGGTGTGAGGATGCTAACCATGGATTCGAGGATATGGGCTAGTCCTCGGGTCTCTTAGATAGCACCGACTACTTTCTCTAAACCGATATTCTTTATTCCCAGTTTAAGTGAGCATGAACGCGCCGTTTTGTACATTTTGAAGGATCTTCTGTTAGGCATACGTTACTTCAACGCGCTGTGATCCGGCTCATGACGCGACGACGAGCTCTGTTGGCAACATGACGATGTTCCGTGCGGTTTAACAGCATTTGCGATAACAATATATAGCACATTTGAAAGTGTAAATCGCTGAAAATGATCACAAGCCTCGTTGAATTGTACATGCTCAATTGGGTAGGTGGGAAACACGTCTTGTACACCGCATTGGCTGGGCAGAGAAAAAGGAACATGGGCTAGCAAAACGTCGAGGCGACAGCTTATCTTCTCATTATGTTCCCTTGATAGTTGGTCGGATAACTCGGAGCCGGCAAATTGCGGGGGAATGGCAAAGCAAGTCGTGTCCTGATGTCACTTGTTGTTGGCGTGGTTTCGACCAGCTACCCATTTCGCACCATGATGCGATTGAACCAGACCGAGCAACGCATGGCTTGGCAGGGGCAGAAGTCGTTGGATATGTTCGTCCGTCCCACATGATAGAATCTGTAATCGGGTGATGCTGACTTTCCTTCTATTGAGCCTCAACATGCCTATCACTTGCATTTCGAACGATGCCAGGCGAGAACGTTTATCGTCTTGGCGGACCCGGTGAGCCATCTTCATATAGAACTTGGGCAAGCCTCATCTTGGCAGAAAAATTCTACGAAACGATCGGGGGAGGTATGGGCACAGGAACTACCCCAGCCTGTCGGCCAAGTACCGACCTGATGTGCAGCTTGATAAGGAGCTCGATGTCCCATGGTGGTGTCAAGATGCAAACAATGGCGATGCGTCACTGGTTTGGATCCGTGGTGTATCTGTTCATTCTCACCTTCCCCCGCAAGAGCTCTCCCTTTGCCGCTCTATCCGGCAATCTTGAGCTGTGGTCCAATGAGATCCCACGCGAAACAACCATATGCGGAAGCTTCTTTGGGCAAGATGGCGGGTTACAGTGCTGCATGCCTTAGTGCGGGGATGAACCAGACAATGGATGAACTCCACGGCAGCATTAAAATAGATGTTTGGTAGCCAATGACGAAGCCGATGGCTGTCTCCGTGCCACAAAACAAGGCCGTCTACTCTGCTCAGTGGGCATTGAACTTATTGGGAAGCGTAGATCGCTTACAAAACTGGCAAGAGAGCCGTCGGATTTTACCATCGAGTTCTCCTCGTCTGACACAAGTCGGCATGCATTTGAAGTATTGACTGGATTGGTCATGGCAATTTCTCTAAATAGTACAGCACGATCACATTGTCCGTCATCCTTTGGTACTTGCTGCTCCTGCGTAGTCTCTGCAGTCCACGTCCTGATCGGACAATACAACGTCTACTCCCTTGAAGAGCGGGGATAACAACTATTCTCTGTTGGTTGCATGAGGCAACGCAAATACAGCAGTCATGATTCATTTACTCGACAACAGTCCTGAATACTCGCGAAATTTGTGGCGATCACATAGGATCAAACGTTGCTTGGAGACCTGTATCCTCACAGCTTAGCACACACTGATAATTGGCTCGACAAGATGTGGCTGAGTTGTGATATGCGCTTTGGCAATAGATTAGAGCAGATTTCCAATAGACGCTGATCCGCGCCCTTTAATAAGAGTGCAGCGGTTGCTCGTAGGACCGTACGGCGGCGAACTCGCTGCTTACCTTCGCAGCACTACATCCGATGAACGGCCCATACCAGTACCAACACTTCAAAGTATATCGTCATAGCGCTGATGAAAAAAGTCAGAAGCCATATCTCTGCCGCCCCAGTAGAGGCGAGGTAGAGGGCCATTGGTTGCTGTTCCACAGACCAGCATTGGAGCCGCGGCCTCCGTAGAATGAGGTAAAACGATTGAACGGTGCGGTCAACTGGTTGCAGGGCAAACCAGTAGCTTTAATGGTACAACCAAAATGAAGGCAAATCAACGTCGCACAGCTGAACCTTAACTCGCGACTCTACCACAAAGTAGCGGGGAGGCTCGACAGTGGCAGCAACGATAGGCGCATAGTGCGAAGCCGCTGAAGTAGGGACGTCATCTGGAGCCACTAAGCAAACAATGTTGATCGGAACGAATGTAATTGTGTTAGTTAAGAGCTGAACCCGAAAACCGGCATGCGAATCGTATATCTTTCATGGGCTGTGGAAGATGTGCTAGATCTAGCTGTTCGAATGATACAGCCATTTGGTGGTGCGTAAACTGCTATGATCCTCTCTATGTGCCAGATCTGGTTCCCGCCGCCAAGATTGTTTTTGTGGTTTTGACCAGCAACTGAGATTGAAGAACCGGGGGCTGCACGTAGGTGCAAGAACAGGGCCAATCGATGAGGTCTCGTCGTCTCGAGTCTAGAGGTAAGCCATCGCGCTACGTGGATGAGCATTGAGAACGGACGCGACATGTCTCAAGCTCTACACCCTTGGAGCTGATGTCGTATCGACGAAAGTCGGGCGGTAAGTCGCCGACAAAGAAACGATGTTAGGAGTGAACAAGTTGCGTTATGCTTGAGCTCCGCCAGCGAACGACGAAGCCAAGTCCTGGACGTAGAGTGAACTGCAGTATGAGCCACAGCGCTGATGCATGAGCGATGTTCAGAATTATCAAAAAGCCGGATAAAATTGCTCTGTTGGTTAGTGGTAGCAAAGGACCGCTAAATTATCATTGCTGGAAAGGATCGTTACCGCCTCGAGGCGTAACACAACATTGAAGAAAAGTGGTGGCTGCAGTGCCGCCCGGCCGCACAAAGAAACATCGCTGGTTGACGTCCTTCTCTCCAAGCGTCCGTAAGACCCGGTCAATGTTATCCGGATCGTATTCCGCACAGAGTATGGAGTACGCCATACGGAGTACATGAAATGAAGATGCAGCATTCGCGACACTTATTTATTAGTCTGATCCAGTGCGCCGACTGGACGGAGCGGATACGCGAGTCATGCGGCTGTCATCACTCCGTCCGTATTGTACAGAGTAGTTTTGCAAATGATAGGTATGAAAATAAGAGGATTTGGCCCTGTCCTAGCAAATTATCCAACCGCATCAACGCGGCTTTGACTGGAGGCGTCGAGTTCGTCGCTTCGCTAAACACGACCATTCTGGACCTAGACGGTGTGGACCACCATGAGTTCAGCTGCCAGGGGCAGGGACGCGCCAACGGTCGTCGGCGGTCGTACGTGCATTCGAACCGCCAACTGGTCGAATGAGATATCGCGAGACGGCATACAAACGGGGCAGCTGAACAGCCCAGCGACCGGGGTGGCCAGGGTTCCGGGCTGGACTCGTGGATTTGGATGTACAAATTGCAAATACGATGCATGCGTGGAAATTCACGTGTGGTCAAAATAGGCAATTCTGGTCCCTAGCTATGGATGAATGCGTCTGGCTTGGCACATGGGCATGATGCGGGATGCCTTGACCATGGATGTCGCGACAGTTTCTGCAGCTCATGGCCTTGCCTCCTATTCTTCCCGCGGCCTCGACATTCAGCAGAAGCGGTGATGGCATCGTCAACCTGGATCGCCCTCTTATGGGCAGCCATACTTGCGCCGACGGCATGGTCTGTAAATATTGTCTACGTGACCGACATTGAGATATTCACTCTCCTGGTACGCATTTGCGCAGTGTCCGCGCTCCGCTCCCCCCTCCTACCGATGGGCTCGACTGACAAGGAGAGCCACAGGCACCATGTGCGTCCAGCGCCGTTTCCGCCTACGTCGCCTCAGAAACGTATTCGTCCCGGTGCGGTGACGGGCAAACCGCTCTGCAGTCATGCATCTGCTCCAACGCAAACGAGCTCAAGTCGGTGAATGCGGCCATCAACTCTGGGGTGTCGTCGGGCTGCGGAACCCTCGCGGGCACGAGCGACATATGGAGTGCGTCTCAAGTCATGGCGAAATACTGCGATCCCGACAAGACCATCACATTTGCTACGCCGACGGCCAATGTGGTGAATGCGTACATAACCGAACTATCGCAGATGTCATATCTTCCGCCGTGCGCCAGATCCGGGTTGTCTTACGCGGTGATGGGTGATGTGAGTCTATCAAAACCACCTCAAACTCACCGAGCCCTCTGGCCTGCAAACATCGTGTTGACCTGATTTCCTCTGTCTTTCATTCAATTCAGATGAGTTCGAAATGCCCAAAGGATGCGAGCTTGTATGCGCCTTGTGTTTGCAACAGCGATAGAGCAAAGGCGGTCAGCGAGACGCTTTCTAAATCCGTGCGATCTTCTTGCTCAAACGACGAAGACGTGACTGCGGCCCAGGGATTCTTCAACCAATATTGCGCAATGAACAGCGGCACGACATCTTTTGCTGGGCCACAGCAACCTCCTGGAGATAGTAAGCCACTGCAGCACATGTTGCAACCCAAAAAAAGAACAGAAAAAAAAAAAAGAAAGGAGAGAAATGATTGCGGCTAACAGACATTTGTCTAGTGACGTACTATATTACCGCCTTGCCGCAGTACAAGTCGCTCAGGGCATGCGCTCAATCCGCCATGTCATATGCCATCCTGGCTGTGTGTCTCACTAAGTAGCCCGCTGAAGCACGCAATCGTAGGAAACTCCAACTAACGTCTCCTCCTTACAGCAAACTGAATACCAATGTGGAACGGGGCCGCAGGCTCTTGCCTCCTGTGCATGTCTCAAGTCCGGCATGCGAGGGAAAGTCTCAAGTACGCTGACTTCTCAAGTGAAGGGATATTGCTCCAGCACAGCAACCGATGATGTGACATCCGCCATCAGCGTTTGGGAGTATTACTGCAGCGCAGCCGAGAACAAGGTGGTCGCAAAGGTGTCCGAGTCCATATCTGAAGCCAAGCCGGCTGCCACAGCAGTACCGTCTCGATCTCGTCCAGGTTCTTCTTTGCCCTCGGAAACTGGTGGCGGCGGTGGCGGCGGCGGGACTAGCAATAAAAACGACCCCAATAATGACGGTAGCGGCGGAGGAACAAACAAAGTCGCCGTGATTGCTGCGAGCGTCTTGGGCGCGATTGTCGCCATCGCTTTGGCAGTTGGGCTTTTCTTCTTCTTCAGACGCCGTAATCGGCGAAAACAAAGGGGGGAGCAACTCAACGCAAATTCAGGTGGCGGCTATGATGCGAATGGTTCGGCAAAATACGCAAGCCCCAGTGTTGTTACGTCCATGCCGGAGCTGTCAACGCCCTCACACTCACCCCGTCCCGAACTCCAAGGCAATGCCACATCTCTACCATCAGAATTACCGCCACATCAAGGTTGGGCTAGGTCGGAGCTACAGGGCAACGGGATGCAAGGGCAGCATCTTTGGCCAAACCAGTCTCCCTATGAAGCTATGGCTCCAAACTCTGGAAGTCAGGTCAGCCCACAGTCAACCATCCCCAACTACGGCTCACCTACGGCGGTATCCCATAATGGCGGGGATGGTGGATATTGGAGGCCTCACGGAGGAGAAGCATATGAACTAGGGTCCAACATGCCTAGACGATGACGGTGCTACGGGAGCCATAGATCCAATCATAGCATGTGTTGTACATTAATACATGACGAGAAATGTCCTATACTTAAATAGAGAGGAAATATGAACTGAGGCTGCTCTATTCATTGCGTCTTGCAGCTAATTGCCTGGCTAAACTTCCCTTTAACCCCGAGTGGGCGGAATTGACACAATCCTTTTACCTAGGAAGCAACCCGTTCTCTCGCGCCTCGCCAATCAGACGATAATACGTCTCATTCATCTCCATGTACTCGACAAATTCTGTCGAAGTCGCCGCTTCGTCGGATTGGCTTAGCGTCATGGACGAGGACAACCCTCCAAATAATCTGACGCCAAGGTAGTAGAGATTGGCCAAGACGTCGCAGGGGGGCCCCGCATGAACTCTTCGACATGTGTTCAGAAGACTATGCAGCAAAATTTAGATACTGAACCATGAAATGGCAAAACAAATAACGTACTCTTCTTGAAGTTTCCTGTCGATATTTTTTCCGGGTGTCACCGTTGAGTCGTCCTTGGAGTTTGTAGTTGTGGTAGCCAAAATCGTGACGCGAACAGCCATTCTCGAACGGAAACTCAAATGGGTTATCCGGAACAGCAGAGCAGCCATTTGATGACCAATCCAGCCCTGTCGGAATTCCGGCAGCTTTGCGTTCGAGGAATTCGGAGAGCGGCAAATCGAAGAGGAGCTTGTCGGTGACTATCCATGGGTGTATCTGGCAGTGGGCGAGCGCGGCGGCGATCAGGACAAAAACAAAAATAAATGACCCCATGGTGTTGGTGTCTTGAGTCCTGGGATAAGATTTAAATATTGAGGAGTGAGTTCGGTCCAGAGAACAGTGAGGTATTGTATGCTGAGATACGTTAATCTGTCAAAGAAACAAAGAGGATGAAAAATTCGTACTTTTAGCAAGCCCAATTAAAGGTCCAAGGCGTTCACGAGTCTTTTATGTCACGCGACTTTGGAGTGGCACTTGCCCTGTCTAGAATTAGTTATATGAGAAAGCTCTCCACTCAGCGAAAAGAAGCTTGGACTTTCAATATGTAGAATGTGGCTAACAGACTTGCCTTCGTCTGTTTGCTCGCCCTAATCCTTTCAACCTTGGCTTGGATAGACCCCCACCGCCCTTCTTGCACATATTTTTAGCTTGGCTTTCGATTTGGTAAACATTGGGGAGACTGATATACCAAAGCTAAAGATACCAGCCTGGAAACTGTAATAATCCCAATGATTACTCAATATTTGGTCGCAGTGGAGACTTGGCCTACAATTTAGACATTGCGATTTAGCAAGACCAGATGGTCAAGAAAAATCGAGAAAATAATGGACCGATTGTGCTCCTGAATACTGTACATAAAGTGGGAAGCTGCATTATGTAGGCGCACGAAGAAACCTTATGGCGGAAAAAATTCAGAGTATATATTAAGCCGACGACTCAGAGCGGTCCAACGAGCAACGTGCTCGGATGACTTCGTCTGAAGTAGTGCATTCTGTCGCATCGTGATTTATACGAGGCAAGGGCACATAGCCACGTGTTAAAATCATTGCATGATGAGTCTTCTAGAGTCACTATGGGGACTTTGAGTGAGGTGCATGAACGATATAACTAGCTCGGGATCCGAGGCAGGAACGGGGCGTCGAGAAATGGATACGAACAATACTCTCGTCTGTCAGCGTCTAGTTTTTCACGGGAACTCTATTGTCTTTTGTTTTCCGAGCTATTTATGTTGGATTACGCGGCATAAATAAGTGGATTTCGAAGGGTCTGTCGGAGGAATTCAGCACCTTACCGCAACAATCATCAAGTCACATGAATTTGACCCCTCCCAATTGAATGCAACAATTATTTCTGCAGCAATTATACAAGCTGCTAGTCCCTGCATTGGTCAACTGGCATGGTTCCACTACAAGAATGGACCTCACACACCGTACAACAAGGCGAGGCTGCTTATGCGTCATAGATCTTAAGGCTGATGGTCAATTACGCGTTCTACGGTAAAGTCTTCCTATGACAACGTGTTGCTTGAACATCCACACTTGTCTGTCGTTTAAACAACCCCGAAGAAGGAATCAGTACAAATCTAGGATATTTCCCTCGGCTGTCATTTCCCAATACCTTTTTAGAGATTGGCTTTCGACTCGAGTAAGAGAACAACCGAGTCGTGTCCATTATTTTCTGCCCACTGCAGTGGCGTGTCTCCAAATTTATCTTTTGTGTGGATATCAGCCTTTCCTGTCTCAAGAATCAGCTTGATAGTGGCAATGTGGCCATTCTCTGCTGCCCGCGAGAGTGGCGTTCGGCTAGCCGTATCCTCCAAATTGATATCAACCTTGCCCGTCGCCAGAAGCTGTCTAACGATGTCATCATGTCCATTTTCTGCAGCCCATGATAATGCTGTGTTACCAAAACTATCTGCGGAGTTGACGTCAACATTTGGCGTGGCAAGTAATAGCTTAACAACTGCGCTGTATCCGTGCTCCGCAGCCCATGATAGTATCGTTTGACCTGTGATGTCTTTGGCGTTTACATGGACATCGTATGTGTCAAGTAGTAGCTCTATAATACGCTCGTGCTTATTTTCCACGGCACATAGCAGCGGTTTATAGTTTGAAAAGTCATCGGCAGAGGTGAATTCGAGCTTGTTTGTAGTAGTCATTAGCTTGACTGCCTCGTAATGTCCATTTTCTGCGGCCCATGAGAGCGGTGTAAAGCCAAACCTGTCCCTTGAGTTTATGTCGGCCCTGTTTGTTGTGAGTAGCAGCTTTATAACTGCAAAGTGTCCGTTTTCGGCAGCCCGCGAAAGTGGTGTCTGGCCTAGGCTGTCTTTGAAATTAATATCAACCTTTTCAGTGGCAAGTAGCAGCTCAACAACGGCGTAGTGGCCATTTTCTGCTGCCCAAATAAGCGGTGTCCGGCCACGACCATCTTTAGAGTCGAAATCTCTGTCAACTGAACCTACTCCCCCCCGCAAGAGGAGCTCAAGGGGCCCTAAAATTCCATACCGTGACAGAATATGGACGAGAGTAGACCCCTCTGGCGGACAATCATTGGAATGGCCCTCAATTGCTTGGTATATGCGTGCCCATCGCTTCACAAGGTCGTTTGAAGCCAGAGAAAGCAATTCCAAAAGATCACTCCGGGCAGATCCATTCATATCGCATTGTTTAATGTGTACGATCCACGAACTAACGGCGTATTGTAAAAGAGGAAATTTGATCACATTGTAGGTAGTTGAACCATCAAACTCATCCATTGCCAGATAGCGTGTGCAAATTCTAGCTAAATGCAAATGTGCTTTTCCGACGGCGACTCTGGGTGATGACACGCCACTGTCGACACGCGATAGCCCTTTGTTAAGGAAGAAATCTTGAACGGAATCGTGAATAAACTGGACAACCTGTGTTTGGGATGTAGGCACAACCTCGGCGAGGCCGCGACTCAGAGTCCAAATTTGTCTCTCTAGCCTGCTATGGTCTGCTGTCTTTTGAAGGCTTCGTAGAGACCTGTAAGTGGAATTGTTTCTAGTAAGCATTATCCATTGTAGTTCATCTAATGTCAACGGCCGCGTAGCGACGCAGATCCATTGGATGAGATCTAAGGAAGCCGAGTCCATGTTTTGGATGAGGTCATTGTATAGATTATCTAGATCCGGAGGGATAGAGCGGATTTTCATTTTGATTGCATCTATTCCCTCGCCTCTCCGGTCGAGGGCTAAAACTCGGTCAACTACGAGACGCGACCACATAAAAACGCCGTTGGCATGACCTGTGATAGAATCCAAAATCGTTGATGCGTGTATCTCAGGAGAAGCAGAAAACCGAGCTTGAACGTAGGTCGAAATATCCTGTCCATTTTCATGCTCAAGACATATTTCGAATTTAAAACCCAAGCTGGTGATTGGATAATGGCGGCACGTAAAACAGACATGCAGATTTAAGTTGGTGGACAGTGCGCTTTGGAGTAGCGCTTTGAACCATTCAACCAGGGTAACCGCATGTTCCTCACCACATTCATCCAAGGCGTCAACAAACAACCAAACTGAGCGGGTTTCGAGAACCGTCCCAAGAAACGACTCGAAATACTGCCAAAGCTCTTCGTTGTGCCACTGCCAGTCTTCGCCTAGCTCCCCAATTTCTTCGCATCTTTCCTTGAAACTGTAGACGAGAGCCGAGAGCGAGGATGGGGCTTGCTTGAGGAGTTGACGGAGCAAGGACCGAAAGAAGCCGGCGGGACACTTTTGAAGCTCACTGCCGCGACCATGAAAGAAGAATGACAAAATGATATCGTCATGCCTAAGCTCATGACTCCGGACGGCATACTTTAGCAACGTCGATTTCCCAGAGCCTGGTTTCCCCTTAATCCAGAGTATCCCTCGTTGGGAGGTCACCCATTGTTTGTAAGTGTCGTGTGTCAGAAGCCATTTGCATGTTCCAATGGCAGAGCTGGATATCTCGAGATACCGGCTATCCATTTGCCGGAAAGCCAACGACTTGAGGCAATCTAGAGTATCTTGTGAAAACTGCGGGACGAAACCGGGTATTGGCGAACCTTGAGGGCAATTAGTTTTAAGCGAAATTCTTATGTGGTAGCCGGGAAATATATGCCCTACCTCTTTTGTCCTGCATGACAGGTGGCACGAGCAGCAAGACCTCCTTAGCGTATGCCGCCGCCACCGCAGCGGCATATTTCTGCCACGTCTTGTTCTTGTGCGAGTCTGCATAATCGCAAATCCCCCTGACGATAAGGGCTTGGCTGTCGATCATCACGCCCGCTGACTCCATCTCAAAGCAAATTACTCGGTGCTCCGTGTAAAGTGCGTTCCGCAGGGCGCTCGATATAACAAGAGTATTCGCACACCCGACAATGCCGTAGTGGATTCGAGGCGTATCCCTTTCCCGCTTGGCTTTCGCTCCACGATGACTCCGCTGCGTTGACTGTGAAAAATCGCATACTCCTTTACATAGGTGTTGTCTGTCTGAATGGAAGTATCCATCGAGAAAGAGGATGTCGTGTTCTGCCCCGGGGTCTTGGTATTCTAACTGCTCTTCTGGCTTCAGGTTTAATCGTAGCTCACGCAGAAAATGTGGGATCTTCGTCCCTGGCTGCAACATGTGGTTTGCTCGAAGGGTGTTTACTGCTTTGAGCAGGGTGGATGACGGGGGGAGTGACTGTCCGCCCTCAGCCAACACAGCTTTTTCGAATCCATGGTGCACCAATCCTCCAGTACCCCGCTGCGGATAGCTTACAACAACGTCGCCAAGTACGATTTGCTCCTCGAGACCCGGACCGTATGACGGTATTCCTCCTGCTATTCCCACAAGAAGAATATGCTTGATATTTGGAAAGGACCGGCGCATGTTAATGAGGACAGTGGTGGCGGGGTGAGTACCGATCTTTGGGCAGACCGTCATGACGACCCAATGGTCTCCGACCCGTCCAACGTGATAGAAGGTGTCGTCCTCAGGCACTATCATGGTTGTTCGGCGCTCCAAAATCGCAATGGCAGGCGAGAGCTCCAAGGCCATGGGAGCAATCCATCCAATAGTGCATACAGCAGCATCAAGCGTGGAAGCCATTTGGTCGCGACAGGCTCGTCGGAGCTTCGCCTTGCTCTAAACCATCATGGAAGCCGGTATTCGCCCATTAGATTTCCGAGGCTGGTGCAACCTATCTTGTCGCGGTCACAATCTGCAGAAGAGAAGTATCCTGGCGAGTTACTTCTCCGCAGACTCATGAGAGGTTTGGGCGGTTCTGTCGGTAAGTCGAGTGAGGCTGCTGGCGACCAAAATGACGAACTATTGAATATCGCTTGGCACATTTCGCCTCACTGCGCCACCTTTTAGCGCCCATGCAGGACTCGCCAGAGGGCTGCGAGTGAGCTCCAGCCGCAGCTGCATTGTCTCTTCGTGATTGGGCAACAATGTCAATTAACAAGGGAACCGTTCTCTTGCCAGCTTCAAGCAGCTGTATATGTATTGTTCCTGATGGGATATATTAAAAGGTCTGACTTGATTACAAACGATCACAGTTCGACGGCAGCAGGTAAACCTTCTGCTCCTTCTCCGTTGTGCCCCCTCCACGGAAGTACTCCCCCCACCACGTCTCCTTACCCCTCCCCCTCACCCCCCCCAGTCCTGGCCTGTCCGTCGTCGGTGTCAAATTCCATGGTCGCTTTTGCCTCGCCCGGCTCCAGCACGCATAAAAACCGACCAGGCGATAAAACAGCGACTATTGTCCCACCTTTGGCAATAACTATAGATTGGACATTCCGTGGACTTCGTTTCCCCACGGTCCGCGAATACATGGGGGTCAGTCGAGCCACGTTACACCAATCTGCGATCTTGGCAATGACCCCCACCTTACCACTCCAACTCTTGATGCTTTTAACAGCGTCCAATGCCCGCCTTACATTATCACTCCGCACGTTGATTGCTTGCTTGCTTGTATGAGAATTCTACACTGCAAGTAGCCACCAGCCATTAGTGTTTGACACTACATTGCTATTGTCGCCATGCCTTCGTCCGAACAGCGCCACGCGGTTGGCCAGGTAAGCAGCCTCTCCTACTACAAAATTAGCGGCATGGCCAGACCCGACTGATTATCGTCCCAGCTCTTTGCAGTTGGTTTCCACGGTACGGTTGTCAACCAACATATCACCTCCCTTATCCGAGACTATGGCGTGGGCGCCATTGTTCTTTTCAAGCGCAACATCGAAAGTGCGTCCCAATTCCAATCGCTATGTCTCGGCCTCCAAAGAGTAGCCAAAGACGCTGGCCACTCTCAGCCTCTATTTGTCGGCATTGACCAGGAGAATGGACTGGTGACTCGCATTTCGCCACCAATCGCCGCACAGTTGCCGGGTCCTATGTCATTGGGGGCGGCGGGATCTGTGGAAAGTGCGTACCAAGTTGCAAAGGCCACCGGCGAGACATTGCGCCACTTTGGCATCAACATGAACTATGCTCCGGTCGGCGATGTCAATAATGAACCACTGAATCCTGTCATTGGTGTCCGCAGTCCTGGTGACGATCCTCTGAGGGTGGCACAGTTCGCTGTCGAGTGCGCCAAGGGTTTGCGAGAGACCCGCGTGGCTCCCTGTATCAAGCATTTCCCTGGACATGGTGATACCGCTGTGGATTCACACTACGGTTTACCGGTAATCAGCAAGACAAGGGCAGAGTTGGAATCTACAGAATTGGTGCCATTCCGAAAAGCTGTGATGGGTGGTATCGAGATGGTCATGACGGCACACATTTCCCTCCCTGGTTTGGGTGGCTCAGATCTTCCCGCAACATTGTCCTCTGAGGCAATCAAAATATTGCGCCAAGATTTGCAGTTCCAAGGTGTCATAATGACGGATTGTCTCGAAATGGATGGAATACGCTCTGGATATGGCACTGTGGAAGGGTCAATACTAGCATTCAAGGCCGGAGTCGATAATGTTATGATCTGCCATACATACGAGGTACAAACTGCGGCCATTGACCGCCTCTGCCAGGCAATTGAGTCTAGAGAGATCTCTCAATCACAAGTAGACGCTTCCGTGAAGCGACTAAGAGATCTCAAAAACAAATTTACCAACTGGGATACTGCACTGGAAGCTCATCCAGCAGCCGACCTCGCCACTCTCAACAAGAAGAACGAAGCTCTCGCTAGCGGCATTTACCGCAATGCAGCGACAATTGTTCGATCTCAGCCCGATCTCATCCCTCTCTCGCGCACTTCCTCAACCGTCTTCGTCTCACCAGGTATCAACGTGCCCACCAGTGGCGCCGCATCCAGCGGGGAAGAATTGCAGAAGACCCGAGTCCCCTGGGTGTCAGGCGCTTTTGGCGACGCTCTTCGTAAACACAACAGTAGTGTCGTAGATATCCGCTTCACAGACTCCAAACTGTCCCATGACGAGTGGAAACAGGTCGAAGAAGCCGATACCGTGATTTTTGCCACGAGAAATGCCAGGGAGTCGCAATACCAGCGAGATTTGGGGCTCGAGGCTGCTAAGAGGAGGGCAGGAAAGACATTTATTTCGGTCGCCACATGCAATCCGTATGATTTCATTGATGATGAGGATGAGGTCAAGAACTTTGCTGTGGTGTATGAGCCTACTCTTGAAGCCTTCGCCGCGGTAACGGATATTCTTTATGGAGAGGTACTTGCGAAGGGGCAGTTGCCAGTTGCTCATTAGATAGTAGACCAGGAGGCGTCGTGGAATGACCCTTTAAGCTAGGCGTACTTTGCTAACAACTAATATGTTTTAAAGTTTTTGTTGTCACTCATGAACTTATCTGATGATGAAAAAACACATGGGCTGCTGGCAGTACCTGTTGACCGACATTACCATTTAACAACTAATATTATTTTATTGGTCCTGTTTACTAGGCTACATACAAGAATGTAAGAAGGTTGCGCCTCTATAGTGCGCCCACAGCAGGGATGGAGACTCGGGCTGGGCTATGAAAAAGTGGTGATTTAGGTCCAGGGTGACTTGTGTGGAAAGAAACATTGCGTATAAGTTTATTATCTGAAGGCATCGTACCTGCGTGTCCAAGGGCAGGTTTACGTCGAGCTCATTAGGAAAGCTTTGTTAACCAATCATCTATCGCTTCCATCTATCGAAATCATTCTTCGTTTCGGTATTTAATCGTTCATTTCTGTTCTGCATAAAATGGGTTGATGGAAAATCATTTGGCTAAAGGGATCTTACACCTAAAAGTGACCACTTTGTCCAAAAGAGTGGCAGCTTTTGCTATTCAGTACCTATCATCAGCAAAGGCACTGCCTACAAACGATAAACGGCGGATGGGGATAATGCAATTTTTATTCTGTCCCACGGCTCATCTGCACTTAAGATATAGATTGTGGTTGGAGCTATCAGTGGTTAGGTAGCTAAGAACAGGTTGAAGACGCTGATTTTTGCACTCCCTTCATATAATCTCTCTGTGTTGATATTTGGGAAGACGAAATTCTTATAGATTATGTAGCTTATAGGTTGTCAACACGGCCTTGTGGTCCGATGGCCATTCATTATTCGAATGGTTTGGTTCCGGAGTTGGGTTACCAACTAGAACTGCTTCGGAGTTTTTTACAGTAAGTTTCCGCCCTTTGTGATATACAAAGTCGATTCGATCAAGTGGCTCTCGCCTACCGTCGTTATCCAGGTAAATTGGTGACCAAGTATTACCGGGATTGGCAACGGGATTAGGATGCGTCAGTCGGAATGAATCGATGAGCCCCGCGTCGGTTGGATACTTCGACGATGGCCATGGCACATCGCCAACATTGCAGTGCTGACTCTTGGTGGCCTCTGTCCAATCCAAGTGGGAGGGGGCGTTGAAGTCTCCCAAAAGAAAAACCGGTATGTTGTCGGCATTCGATAAGTGGTCTTTCATCTTTGTCGTGATTTCTTGGATTTGGGGAGTCCGGCCAGACTCTGCTTCTCGCTTCAGAACCTGGCCAAGACTCATACGACTGAAGCAGAAATCATATGGGCCGTATGGATCATATCCAAGATGGCAGTTCCACAGAATAATCTCGGTCTTCGGGCCATCTAACTCTATTTTCACGGCTCCAGCAACGGATGTTGGTGTAAACACCTGCGCAATGGGATACCGGCTTACTATGGACACGTCAGAGCCTTGCCATGAATACCAGCCCAGCGCGCGCGCAAGGCGAGTACCATGTCCACCGGAGCTCTCTTGAAATCCAACAACGTCAACGTTCTGATTGGTTAAAAAGCGAACCTGCTTTTCGTGGTAGTTGTTAACTTTTGTTCCTCCAAACCAAAGATTGAAGCTCATAACCCGCAGATCCTCCACAAGTGGCGAGCTCCTTGGTCTCACAGGAATGTGCACTGCAAGGGAAGCAACCACGCCGTTTTTATTTCTTGCTTCTAATCGCAGGTCGGTGTTCCCAGCACCGGATGGAGGTGTGCCACTTAGAACGCCGGCAGAGCTTACAGTAGCCCAACCTCCGCTGCCAACGATAGCGAACTTGGTGCTTTCATCGGGCTGGGTGACGAGGTTGCTTAAAACAGCCTCGAATGCATCGCCTTGCCGAGCGTTCTTGGTGGTGACCTCCTTCACAAGAAAGTCAAATGTCGCGGAACTCCGCACAGTTACAATTATTGGTTCGGACAACCACGTGTAACCACCATCGGCAAGGAAGAAGGCCTTGTATTTCCCAGGGCTGAGTGTTGTCGTGGGTAAAGTGACTTCCCCGGTAGATTCCCTGACCCAGTCCCAGACTAAGGACGGCTGGTCTTGTACTTGGTTCACGGGACCTCCCCCATCGACAAAGTAGAGACCAATCCAATTTCGGTCGTTTGGTTGCGGCGTAGTATACTTAATGTTGAGAGGAGCTCTACTGTAGTCGACGGCTAATATAGCCAAGTATTTACTAGGATCGCCAATTCTTAGCTGGACTGGAACAGCTTGTAGGTCATATTTGTCGTCGGCAAGAAAATATGCTTTATACTGGCCAGGACCAAGCCCACCATTGTCGAATTCGACAGATCCGCTGGACCCTGGAGCATATGACCATCGGATTGAAGCTTGGTTGGACACACCAGCATCAGGCCCACCGCTTGACGCAAAGTACAAGCCAATCCAGTTTTTGGCACCAGGTCGAGACGTTTTATACTCAAATCTCAGTGGAGCGACTGAAGCAAGAGTCAAAACTCCGGGCTGCTCTTTACCCAAACTCAGAAAAACGGGCTCTGAGAGCCACCTGTAGCCGTTGTTGGCGAGGAAAAAAGCCTTGTAGAGACCATCAGCGATGCCATCGGTCGGCAGTTGAGTCACCCCAGCTGTTTCAGTAGCATAAGCCCACTTCAGAGACGATTCATTTCTGGCTTCGTTCTCAGGCCCTCCACCAGAGGCGTGATAGAGGCCGATCCAGTTTGAAGGGTTTGCTTCTGAAGTACTGTACTTGAACTGCAAAGGATTTGTCGATATGACACTCAACGATCCTTGCTGCTGTTCCAAAGACTCGCGCTTCGGTAGCAACGTAGCCGCAACGATGTTTGATGCCAGCAAAAGACTCAGGAGGAAAGCCGAAAGCAATGGAGCCATATTGCTATAGATTTGGCAGGTCTGCGGGAGCGGATAACGGAGAATGGAGCAAAGAATTGTTTTCGTTCACGCTCAACTGTTGTGAGAATATGGGTTGTCATTTATCAGAAGAAGATTCCGAATACTACTGCTACTACGGCGGCTAGCGTCGTTTCCAACACTCCGACGACAGACTCTCCATGCATGGGCAATGCCATGATGCTGACGTTGACGTGTCACACGAGCAGCGATGCTCCGTCCGCCACACCGGGGCAGGGTGCTGGGGACGGCACGGCTCATACACCTATTGGGAAGTCGCCGGAACCTGAATAATATGCTGGCTGACTTATGCTTCTCGTTCAGCTGCATACCCGTCTCGGCGCCCAGTTGGCTAAACCACTTGTGGGCAGAAGCGAAAATTGTTTTCTTGAGCTCCACCGTCAGCTTCACCAACCATGTATCCTCAGTGATTATTTCACGTGTACAACTCGGCCGGACCATTCGGGGAAGCTGCGGCGATTGAGGCTACCCTCAAAACACCTGGCAGGTAACGAGCCGAGAGCTGGCTGAGTCGGGCAAGCTGGAGCCGGATGCATTGACAACCAGCCCATGGAAGGATTACTTTGTTTCCAAAACACCTCGTTCAGAAGAAACTGTGAGGGAGCCCATACACACTAACGGCTCTCGGCGGCGGCGCCATAAATATCTATGCGGGGGTCCGGTGGAGCGAAGGCAATGAACAAGTCATTGTATAGTTGCGCTATTTTTAACGTACCAAAGCCCTCGTAAGACCGAGATTCTTGGCAGAAGACAAACGCCCCCTACACTCGCATCCGCCTAAGCCCCTGTCCGGTCAGCCACCTATGGATCTCGTACGATTACGGAGGATGCACAGCACGTGAGACGCTACATGATCGGGTACTTCCATATCTGGACTAAATTAGACCGACCTTAGTTAACTATTGGACGGGCCGAGATGTGGCGACCCGGATGGTCGCGAGCGCCGTTTACCCAAGGAAACTATGAGGCGTGTAGAAGAGTGGTATTCTCGTGACCAGATTTTATTCCGGAGGGAAGTTGGAAACGGAAACGTATGTCAGCTATTATCTATCATGCAATATTGGCAAGATGGTCGGACCAACCGGACTTTTGTTCGTATTTTCCATCCAAGGCCATGATGATTCGAGTAACAATTTATGTATTTACCAGGAAAAACCGCAGACATTGGTCAAACAAGGGGCCTGTGAACTCGGGCGACGGCAATCACATGTGTCCTCAATCAACCTCAATAGGATGAAGTAGACATGAGAGCAACACGTTCCAGCAAATTATTGCCGCCTCCTCGCCAATGGTAACAGTGTTTATTGAAGACTCGAGAGAGAAGAACAGCCATGTCGTCGAGCGAACTACGTAACGTTGCGGGCTGAAGACGGCTAGAGTATGTATCTTAATATAAAAATTTAGCGGATTGAATCTATTTTATATCATATACATAATGGCAAAAGACTCACACATCCAAGGGTATTGCTGAGTGAATATTTATCTTTCTATTGGGATGACGTGGAATCGGTTGCCCGATCTCCTGGTAGTTTGCGAAGCAATCGATCTCTAATAATCTGGATCTAGCACAAAGAATATGACACAAGAGATGTTCCCCAACTATGTTTGGGGGATGGAGCCATAACTTTTCCTTATCCCTGCTTTTAGCCAACACGATATGCTAGGGAATTTTGTAGAATCCTCAGCATCCTGCACCACAGTTTATTAGGGACAAGCTCATGTTGGACAATACCGCTGCGACACCGGGCGAAAGTAGTCTCATAATGGACCAAGCCGTACGTTATGAAAACGGTGCGTCAGCTGCAGAATGCCGAGTTACCGTCTTGTCGCCGCTTAGCAAACCGCCTTTCACCAGCAGAACAGACCGGTCAATTCAACATTTCACTTATTGCCATGCTTTGACTTCCTTCTAGTAATGACTCGGCTCTTTCTCAATCCGAAGGACTAAATGACTGACACTGAGTGAGTCTCGAAGTATAAAAAGGCCATATACCACCCAGAGTTGGAGATGTAGGACTCCCTAGCAACTCTCACACATCACTCTCCTCTGCTCATAATACTCTTTCAAAACCCGACATCTTGGCTCCTTGTCCAGGCTATATATTTATAAACAATATGCAATTCTTCAAGGCCATTGCTCTCTTTGCCCTTCAGTGCCATGTCGCTCTCTCCTCGCCCACCGACATCGTCGCAGCTGAATGCGGTGCCATGGGTGTCATGAAAGTTGACTTGGCCGATGTCTCGGCTGACGTCGATCCAAGTGCTATCCGCAAATGCGCCGAACACCCTCTCGCGGCTTCGCCCAACCCAGTTTCCAAGCGTGACTGCTGGTACGGCAAGTCATCGGGCTGCTCCAAGGGATACTGCTACAAGAGCTGTGGCGGTAACGGCCAGTGGTGCTGGACTGCTTTCAACGACGGTTACGGAAACTGGATCGGCTGCCAAAATGACAACCAATGCAGCACTAACCAGGCCTGCGGTATTGGTAACTGCAAGGCATGTGGCTGCAGCTGCTAGATGGTGCGTATGGTATGGCATCTCGAAGCCAGCCAGCCAGCACATGGCTTGAAATTATGACTACTTACATTCGAGAAGAAGCTTCAACTGACAGTTGGCAGCTGAGGGAGGGGAAAAGGAAGCTGTCTTCATTCATTTCTACGTCGCTCATTTACAATGTATCCTTCAATCCACCATAAACGTAGGATTTTACATAAGATCGAAATTGAAACAACAATCGACTATCTTTCAGGATGGCAATAAAAGGTCTCTTATTTATTGGGGCGATCAAAGATTGTGCTGCTGTAGAAGAAAACCTCTGCTTTTGCGTGTCGCTTTGTGGATGTCCATATGCTTGCATCGAGTGCGCCCGAAGGTGGGCCATCATGAAATCTATCGCCGATTTGCTCTTAATATCTCCGACTTCATCATTACCGGCCGCAGTCATCCGAATCAGGATTGGCCGAGAAATCCTGGACAACAACAATATCGCCCGTTACACTGGGCCTCCAGTAACTCCGAGCCAAGAAACAACCAAAACGTGTAGTGTGGTGGCTTAGAATTACTGGTGGGACTGCATTATTCACTTGGGTTACTTCCAATCCCTAAGCAAATGGAATAATATGTCACTTGAGGAATGCGGTGCGCGAGAGACCTGACAGGGCAGGTATATGAGGCTGCCTTATTCTTGGGTCGCATGCGCATGCACACTGCAAAAGCGTTGCTTTCCATAACATCCCGACATTCCCAGGCATGCGATTCCATGCCATGCTAGCTGCAAAAGCGAGTCCAGCCCTGAACTGGCGGGGCCCGCGACAAGCCGTCCTGTGTTGTCGTGTGATGATGAGGTGCCGTTGCACACGACGTTGCGCAAGCTCCGTATTTTCGAGCATCAAGGCTCCGTAGCAGCGGGATACCCCAGTACAGCGCAAGTAGGTCACCTGCACTCCATGGTACAAGGTGCTGAAAGACTACCATGTCGAAAGGTCGTACCGTTGATAGTTAGTGGATACGCTCTATGCAGTCAGCAAGTTCAAATACTGCAGTCGTTGGGTCGCCGAGAACGAGAACGAGCAAACGGGGATCATATGCAACTGGGGACGAGGAAAGCCTCTTCGTTCCGCTTTAACGGTGTACCTCACAGTGAGAAGAAGGTCGGCATCTTGGATGTGTGCGCAACGGGTTTCTCTGGCTTCGTGCTATTGTGTGACAAGAGCTCCAACAAATAAGTGTGTTGAGCCGAAGTGACTGCTCTGAAGGATCCCTCGGCAAAATTTTCTTGTACATGTCGTATTGGCAGCAACAACCAGTGGCCATTCATTGCAGGCGCTGCGTATCATGACCGTCCAATAACAGCCTGTTGCCAGCAGAACAGCCACCAACGAGCCTAGCTATTTTCGTCGCAGGCTCTCCCAACAGAGGCAAATCGAGTCTCAACAATCACTTCTTACAATACGTTTTACACCTAAAATAACTATTCGGCGTGTGCAGGGGCGGACAGACGGACTTCTCTGCGTGCCTTCCACGCCCATGCACGGGCGGGGCGCTGCTAGCGCTAGTAAGAAATGCCAGCCGTTTTGCGGAGTACGCAGTGCCGAATCTACTTGTGATTACTCCGTACTAGCTCAACGCCACACGCATTGTTTGTTTCTTTTGTGTTTAATAGAGCTGCCTAATTGGACCCCTACCATAGGCACGCTTCTCATCTGTTGTTGCTGAGTATTGTACGGAGCATGCTTTCTTGCTCCGAATGGGGCGCACAGCATTTCGATCCCAAAGCCCCATCCAGCGGCCCTGTTGGTTGAGGCTGACGTGTGTGCATCGCAATGTAACGCATGCAAAGGGGCGGTGCAGGGATGCAGCTTCGGGCGCATCCTAAAAGAGAACGGCGGGCGTCTGCCTGATCATTCCCAGTCATGGCCGGACACTCTTTGCTTGGTGATGGGATGCAGATCCTCTTTCTGACTTGTCTCGTCCAAGTTTCCACATGCGTCTTTACCACCGTAGAGCGTACATACTGCTGGCTCGGGGCTATTTCCTTTTGTGACCGATAAATCTCTCCGCGTTCAACCAACAACAAAGTGAGGAGGGCAAAGAAACGTCGCTTGTCTTCAATTATTCGGCCGCTTCTTGGTCCTTCGCCCAGACTGGTCGTCGCATTGACATCTGCTGGCGACGCCGAATGAATCCCTTGGACCCTTTCAGACCTTGATACGAGAGCCCATGGACTGTGGCTTCACCGATTGCGGTGTTTCGGGCGGAATTTATTCTTTCCACGGTTATTATTAACAAAAATGTCATTACCACGAAAGGTCTGCGGTGCAATCTCCCTTCTAATAGGTTTCTATCTCTTTGTTGCTTTTGTGCGGCCTCGGAATGCATCCCCGTCTCAGCAACCATACTTTGAGTCGTCGGGCTCGTACGACTGGGGAAGGTACGGCATCAACCCACTACAAAGCTATCAGTCTTTTCACGGCAAATCAATCAAACCAAACCTCGTGCGGAAGAATAATCGATGTAGTACAAACCTGTTGTTTGTTGAGCCTCGAAGCGAGTCATGTTCCCATTCACTCATGGTGCTGGACAGCGACGGACATCTTGTTTGGATGCCCTCGCAGTCGGAGTTCCGTCATGCCAGAGACTTTCAAGTGCAGAATCTCAGAGGGGAAAACTACATTACCTTTCTGTCCGGCAAGGGAGCCGGTGGTTACGGAGATGCATACACTATGGTACGTTGGCCATCATCTTGCGGTTAGGGCAGCTTTAGCTCAGAGAACCTCGTTTTGGCCTAGGCTGACCATATACCCCGACATAAATAGCTAGATAGCTCTTACAAAGTCCACAAGTTGGTCAAACCTGTCGGGAACTTCACTGGTCGGCTTTCCGGCTTCCGTCTCACCCATGCCGGAACCGCCCTAATTACCATCAGCCAGGTGCTGATATACGAGCCGATCGATGCCAACGTACCAAAATTTGAAACCATATTTCAAGAGATAGACCTAGACTACGGCGAGCTACTGTTCGAGTGGCGGGCCTCACGACACAATATTGCACCCAGTTCCGACCCAATACCTATCCAAAACGTGGATAAAGATGTTGAAGGAAACTTCCTGGTATCCACTGAAAGATCTATTATTTGTCTAAGCGGGATAGAAGGCCACGTCCTCTGGCGGCTTGGTGGTGACGGAAACGAGTTTCAGGCCCTCTCGAAAGGAGCCACCTCACTCTCGCCCGGTCATCACGCAACTTGGCACAATAGCACGACGCTCCTCATCACAAATGGTCATTCTGATGGTTCTCGCGATCTATCTCAAAAAAGGTACAGCCCTATCATGCTAGTCAAGCTCGATGTTCTAAAAAGGACCGCCACCGTCATCAAAGATTTCCGTTTTCCGCATCAGTCGTCCACCTCCACTGAGACCATTCAATTCTTAAATACTACCATCTTGACCCACAAGGAAGAAACCTCCATAGTAATGGAATATGCAGATAAGGAGCTACTCTGCGAAATGCATCTTGCTGCGGCTAGACTTCCTTCGAGCTGGACCCCAAGCTACCGTGTCGCGAAGCACAAATGGTCTGGTCATCCCGATACGCTGCCTCAAGTTGCCGTGCGTCCATTGGAGAATGCAGTCTACGTGAGCTGGAACGGCGCAACTGATATCGACTCCTGGATTTTCCAGAGCGGCCCAGAGCAGAATGGGAACGTGTTTATTGATCATATTAGAGTTCGCAAAACGGGGTTTGAGACGAGAATTGAGCTGCCAAGACGTACCGAGAATTATATTCGCTTGGTTGCGTTGGATAGAAATGGGAAATTGGCATCTATTTCCGCAGCGGTCTCCAAACATGTCAAGATTGGAGGAAATTTCATTGATACAAAATTTGAGCCTCGTATTTGGGTTGCATTAGCTGTCGTGGCAATCCTGGCAGCTTGTCTCGGAAGAGATGCTTATCGGCCCATCATTCGCAGGGCTAAGCCTCGGCATTCGAGTTTGGTAAAGCATGTAGACAGATCACTCTAAGATACTAGCTTCGAAGCTACACCTTACGATTTTGCGGATATATTTCGGCAGGCCGCTTCGTCCGTTGTGTTAATTTCTCTTAGAATCTTATAAATCCACAGCAATAGCAAAAAGTAATGAGAGCATTCGTCACAACAGTCTGTGACAATTCAGTCCTGGGGCCGGTGAGGAATAACACGGGGTGTGAATCTCGAGAACGGATTGTAAAGGCGGTATATCGGCTCTGAATATTAATTTTGCATATTTGTCGGCCATCGGGACAGCGGTATAAGCAAACCGTTAACAGAGATACTTGAGTTGTGACAGTAACTGTAACAAAGATATACCCGCACATTTTATAGAGTAAGAGATAAATTTGTATATTAAGATTACTGTGATTTTATTACCTGTGCTTGCGTACAGGCACGAACTTTATTGTTTATTGCTCATTGTTCTTGTTTACTGTGCGGCTTGTTAAGGTGGAATTGTGCTGATGCAGTAAGGAGGTAAGTATGGGTGTTCGACTTCTCCCCACACCCGGTAAGAATAGACAGGTCATCATGATCTATGGTTACTTCATATAATCCGATCCATATTTGTCACAAGAATTAGGTATATTATCACGCGACGCCCCAGAGATCCCCGAAACATCGCCTCCGACGATGACGAATTCAATGACGGAATTACTAGATAGAAATCATCTATAAGAAGAGGTCTAATACCTCGTCGGAATAGCTAGAATTGTTGGAATACCTTGTCAGGCGCACGAGCAAACGTCACGTGGTCACCCCAACGCGCCTCTCCCACACGGCGCGCTCGGCAGCATACCTCTTCTTCTTCTTCTTCTTTCTTAGATAGTCACGAATAAATTGAATTGTTTTGCTTATTGTTTCGCTTCATCTTCTGGTACCGGCTACTCGAAGCCCCTGTGCTTCCTACAAGAATACAAGGACAATTCCACTTATCAGACATCCATAGCTGCTCACTTGCGACAATCTTCATGGTGATGAGACTGGAACTTTTTAATTTGTATGGAAAACAGACGCATACAAATGAAAAATATAATCATAACGAATCTCTATATAGCTCTTATTCTGGAGCTGACGAGGCAAAGAACCACCCCGCGAGATAAACGCGAAAACTGAACGACTAAATATTAATATTATTACCAGAGTCACCACTGGGCTTAGCTACGGTTGCAACTGAATAAGGGAAATGTAATATCTTCAAAACAATAATGATCAAATAATTCAATTCAATTTCTGGTGCTTTGTGCGGGAATCTGAACACCCGTAGGGTAGTTGCCCGGGGGAAAGCATTTCTTCCACAAGGATGATTTTAGTCAGCCTTGTATGGTGTATTTATAGTTGTCACAGCATCCGTCCAGAACATGCAAAACCCATGCCTTCTTTGTGAAGCAAACTAACACTTTGTGATTTTGACCTTGCCTTTGAAAGCTTGTCATTACTGATCCTGACTACTTGAGTACTTGAACCATTTGATCAATTGATACCGAATAGTACAACCAGTTCTACAGGTTGTTTGGTGTGTTCTTTTCTTCCTGACAAAGTGCTTATCACATGATGTGGCTGATGTTCCACGGTGCAATCACTCGAGGCACCCAAGCCACTTTCAAAGCGAGTCAATTCACGGGGGCAGAAAATTCGGTTATGTGATCGATGACGAGCTACTACTACGGGAGAAAAACGACCCTCTTATACATAGCAAGGCCACGAGATCCAATGAACAGTGGGCCTTTCACCCTTGTGTCTTGGTGTGCGCCAGATCCGCCACATAGTGGCAAGAGGCTATGATATTTTTAACCCTGGGGTGAATACGCTAAGATATAATGGAGATGCCCAGCTAGCTCTTAAAGCTTTCCAAGCCGAGGCAAACCACCTGCGGGGGCAAGAGCCAGAAGACATTAATGAGCAGGGCGACCTAGCAGCGCTAAACCCATAGTTTAGACGACTTAGCGCATGTCGAGGATCATCCACGTTGAAGCTGAAGTCTTGCACCCCAACACCACCCGCGGTCATTTGACGACGTCGAAAGCAAGGCTCACAGTCGACGGCGAGAGGCATGCTCAGGCAAGATGAAACAAGATCTTAATATGCACCACTACTTGCCCCCAGAATATTTAGAAGCTATTTAGAGATATATAGGACACGCCGCAGCAGATACCGATCTGACTATGTTCCGTGGCAAGTTCATCATCTTAAGCGCGAAGAACACTACACTAGAAGCAAGGGCATCCACACTCCAAAAATGCCGGAGTAAAATTACGACTCACCTCTCCAAAGTGTTGGACTGGTCCAAAGCCGATCTTTCAAAGACGTGGGTAGACTTGGGTACAGAGGATATCACCGTTTGTAGCGACAAGACCTTTATTTGGAAGAGTCAATGCTTGCAATATTGGTTTCGTTCAATGACACACGACGCCGCATGGTCGCGCATATCAGCAGAGATTTTCAACTAGAATCTGACTCATCAAGCTGGCAGCGGTAGAGTTGAGATTTGCAAAGCCCACCGTCACAAGTGAGCAGCTACGGATGTCTGAATGCAGTGGAAGTGTCCTTGTATTCTATCTAATTGACGAGGAATTAGACCTCTTCTTATAGATGGTCACTATCTAGGAATTCCGTCATCGGAGCCGGAAGGTCGTCTCACAATCAGAATCTGTAACCTGCTCACTGTGATCCGTAACATGCTCTGTTTTACACCCACCCTCTACGCAAAGGCAGTATTGCATATGCACAACGCTATAATGTCAATAAAGACGTTTTTCCCACAGCATCCAAACGCGGCCATTACCTGTTTAGCGAACCGCACTTAAAGGGTATTGCCTGCCCACCTTCGCTGCTGGACGCATGGATTGTAGCTGCCAGACAGATCGCAATGCCGGAGTTGCCACGTCTGCTCGATCGCGGCCTCAAATAAAACGGCTTCGAAAGGTATTCGAAGCAAGAAAGCGCCATATCAGCCACGCTCTATCTAGCTCTAATAGAACAAGTTTCGGCGCCCGAGAAGAATATCATATATCGTGGAGATAGTTCACAGGGCTCGAGCCGTCCAAATCACCGCCGAGTGGCCATCACTTACGTTTCTGGACACTGGCCACTTCCGACGTCAATAAATTTATGCAGCGGGAATTCAATAGATGGATTGTGGCTATCGAATTTGTGCGGGAACGATGTTGGAATACCTCGTCAAGCACACGCGGTAGGTCACGTGGCTACGATATTTATGTGACGGCATCAATGCCCTCCACCTGCTTTGCTCCTTCGGATAAACAACCCAGACACCAGATGAATTTAAATCTTTGTTTTACCAATTGCTTTGTTCAAGACACTTGTGGTATTAATACCAGAAGCCCCTGTGCTTCCTACATTTATATTGTGTAAAGTGAGTTTAGCAGTCAAAGACTCATGAACAAGCCTTATTAGTATAAGTGCTTCCACCGTGTCAGCTCTCGTGCCTATACGCTACGTGCCAAACCCACTAATAGAGTAACATTCTGGGTTTGATACCTATTCGCTTTACTATAGATTTGGAAACTGCCCTTCCTTCAGCGTTTTAAAGTTGTAACAACGGTCATTTCCGCTGCTTCAACATGATTCTCCCAGCCGGCGAACTCGGCCCAGATGGTTAAGTCAATATAATCGCCTCTACGTAGACTTCGTACCCATCTGCTTTGCCTTTCATCCTCTGAGTTGACAGTCCAACTCACAGTATGTGTCTTATACTCTGATCCGGCATGAACGTTCCTAACGATCTCCTTTTTAGGAGGTTTCGTGTCTGCGCTGCTGCGGACGGAAACCTCAAACCAGGAATAGGTATGAGAATAAGTTCCATGATAATTGGGGTATGAACTCCATCCCTGATCTTTGCTTGTGATAGAGACCTTAAGCTCCAGGACAGGATTATCGACGCTTTCATGATAAGCCGCAATGGGAGCAGAAGAAAGGTAACGAATGCCAACATGGTTACCCGGCGAATCTTCCTCGAGATAGATGCTCTTAATCACGACAGATTGATCGCACTTCACGAAAGCCCTCGCCTCCAAATCACCAATCTCGAATCGAGAAACGCAAGGAAACGAAAAACGATTCGCAGTGTCAGTAATCTGGTCGAGACTCTCCGCAGCGGCGCTGGAGGTCTGGATGCATAAACCTCTAGCCTTCGCTGCATTTCGTATCTGGTTTACGGTGCCTTCGTGGTGATTCCGCTTCGCCCAATCTAGAGGCGTAAGACCCCTGTTGTCTTGGGAATCCAGCTCAACACTTTCAGACTTGGCAAGCAGGGCCACTACATCGTCCATGCCATTCCTTGCAGCCAGGGAGAGCGGCGTGCAACCATCGCAACCTTTCATATCTATGTTAACTCCGTTCGTGCTGATGAACAGTTTCGCGACATCCGCTTTTTTGTAATGCACTGCTTCCGAGAGAGGCGTGCTAGAAAACATGTTGTCAGTATGGTTCACGTCCACCCGACCGGTGTGCAATAACATTTCCACGATGGCATAGTAGCCACTGCCGGACGCTGACCACAGAGGGGTCCGACCAATGTCATCCACCGGGTCCGGATTGACGGCAGCCACAGAGAGTAACAGCTTGACGACTGGGTCAACACCTTGTGATACAGCTCTATGCAGCGCTGTTCGGCCGTGGTTAAGAGAGCGATAATTCAAAGGAACCCCATCAATGGCGATAATTTGCTCCACAACTAATATCAATCCTTTCTCCGCGGCCCAAACGAGTGGCTCACCTAAGCGATCGGGTTTAGTGTGATTAGTAGCAAGCAGACGCAGTGCTACATCCTGGTGGCCGTTTTCAATCGCATATGACAACGGCAACCGGTGCTCATTGCTTTCCAAGTCCGAGTCGACGAGATTAGTTTCGAGCAACTGCTCTACTACATCCATATGACCATACTCTGAGGCATAGGACAAGACAGTCCTGCCAGAATTGCTCCTCGAGTCTGGATCGATCGAGCTTCTGTGGATCCGCTTCTTCTCTCTATTGGACTGACTGTTTTCGATGGGATTTGGGCTTCTTTCTAATTCGGCCACTGATAGCAGAGTCCTCACTATATCCTTGTGGCCATTCTCCCCGGCATATGATAGTGGTGTCTGCCCTGAGCGGCTCTTTACGTCAAGGATGGAAATGTCCCAAAGCACACTCACAATATTGTGATAGCCATTTCCAGCAGCCCAGGAGATTGAGTTTCGCCCCTGGCTATCTTCACAATCCACATCAATCCCGTCACAGGTAAGAAGATGTTGGACAACATCATAGTGGCCGTTCTTCGCGGCCCGAAGAAGCGGCGTCTGATGATGAGTCTTGTCACGAGAGTTTATGCTAACGTCAGTATTAAGGGCGGTTAGTTGCTTCACCACTGCCAAGTGTCCGGCGTCTGCGGCCCATGCCAGGGCTGTGAGGCCTGATTGACTCTCATGATCCGGTTGAACAGCAGCTAGGCCCAGTAAGATATTGACGACATGCGCATGACCATTTCTGGCAGCCCACCATAGAGGAGTTCCACCTAGGCAGTCCGCATCATCCGGCGAGATGCCCATGTCCAGCAGCACGCTTACTACTTCCGTACGACCCTTCTGCGCAGCCCAGGACAACGGGGTTAGACCAGCGGCGTCCTTTGCATTCATGTCCCATCCCAATTTGACGAGCCCCGTAACCGCATGCTCTAAACCAAAGTAAGCTGCAACATGCCCCCCGGTCAACTTCTGAACCGTCCTCTGACTATAACCTTTGTCGTCCTCGTGATGTTTGACAGCTAGCAAGGCTTGGATGCAGCCTGAAAGTTTGCGCAAGTTTTGAAGAAAGTTGACACTTGATCTCTCTACATCTGGTCCTCCTAATCGAGCGTGATGTCCCCAATAGTGAGAGGCGTACCTGTAGAAAGGGTAATTTCGAAGCTTCTTCTCAAATACCTGGTCTGAAGCACAAAACCCACTTTCGAAAACATCAAAAGATAGATACGTGATGCATGATGAACAGATTTGCTTATCCGCGCCACTAAGGAAGGATTTGCCCTGACCACGGAAATACTCTCCAGTTGAGTGGTGTACCAGACGGATTATGTCACTCTTTCTGTCAATTGTTACTAGCCCAGAACACAACGAGCTGAGGTCATTTGCGTCGGCGAGTAAAAAGTCTTTATCCAACTGGCGCTCCCCTGATCGCACTGCAAGAGCATGTCGTAATTCAGTGGTGGAAAGCAGACGTTGCGCAAATGTAACCCACAGCAAAACGTCCCGAGCGAGCTTCCCTCGCTTTTCACCTTGGTTAATCAACCTCTCATAGGCTAGGCGATACATTTGATTAAGGTCTTTTGGCAAATCCTTTAATGCCTGCTTTACGTCTCCCAAGGTGGGCATATCTCTGAGTGCATCAAGATGTAGATGTACCAGAAGGAACCTGAATTTATGATTGGATTTTAGTTTGATCAGATGCAGGATTGAAGAATTAAACAGATTGTGCTTAAACTCACATTCCGTCCATAAGGTTTAGTATCCTTTCTTTGATAACTTCTTTGACACTGTGGTCTTCGCAGACGAAGGATGGCAGCTCCAGCAGTCGGGCGTTTAAATAAGTTGAAACGTCTTGCTCCTTGGCCCTGATCTCTAGTTTCAAAGAATTGTTGAATAGATCCAAAATTGCTGGTATTTGTCGAGAGGTAACGAAGATGCTTGCTTCTGTCTTAGCTTGAAAAGAAAATAAGGTCTGTAGTAAATCTCTGACTTCCCATACAGGTCGACATTCATCGAGAGCGTCGATGAGAATGAAGACCCGCGACATCTGATTGGAAACGTTTTGCAGCAGTTTGACGAGATTATCGGTAGATGGTCGTGAGTTGTTCTGATAATGCTGCTCATAAACTTCCCTCACGATCTCGTGCACCGTACCGTGGGCCTGAATCATTTGTCTTAAAATCACGGCGAGAATGTCTCCGAGCTTTTGCTGATGCTGACTCTGATGGGAACAGTAAATATATACGACAGCCGCTCCAGATTTGGGACCAAACTGGTTTTTTAGATGCTCGATCATAGAGGACATGATGACAGTCTTGCCCGCACCAGGTATACCATGACAAAGCAATGTTTGTCCCTTCAGTAGTAACCACTTCTGAACTTGATCCGTTTGGAAGAGCCACTCGCCAGTGCCGGCTTGCCGGCGCTCAATCGTGTCACTATGCGTGTGCCCGTAGACGACGCTGGAAAGCCAATTGCAAATGGCCACTTGTTCAGCACGAGTACCTTGTTCTTTAACTTGGGCGGCAATAGCATGCACATCGTCGGAGACTTTCCATGGCAAAAAGTTAGTCAGAATTCCTGAACAAGGGTTCACGACATCAGCTGGTCCTTCCGTCGCACAGAATAGTAAAAATTCAACTCACGAGTCATGACGTCTGTAGCCCTCTTTGTCTTGCCTATATCATCGGCTGGAATGACTCCCAACAGCTCTTTTGCATATGCAGCAGCGGTTAAAGCTGCATAGCGTTGCCATTGTTTGTTTTTGTGGGTGTCTGATGTCGAGGGTGAATTTTATTATTCCAAGAGCATACGATCAACAGGCGAGACTCTTACCAGCATAGTCACTAATACCACGCACAACCAAACACGGAAAGTCATTCACTAGACCTGCGGCTTCCATCTCGAAACAGATGCAATCTTCCGCAATAAGATCCCTAGCAATTCCGTCCTTAATAACGCAATTGCCCGACGCTACAAGTCCGTAGTGAATGGCTGGATCACTCGTCTGTCTTTCCACCCTTTTGACCTCCTCGTCGCGGTCGCACTGAACGCAGCCAAAGAATCCCTCAACATGGTTATAGTTTGATTTGAACAATCTGTCGTTGGGCATGCCCTGGTAAATGAAACCATGCTGAGCGGTGGCCATTTTAGGGTTTTTTTCTTGTACTTGATTCAAGATCTGCGGTATCTTGCTTGAATTGATTTCGTGCTCAGCCTCTATCTTCGCAATCGCGTTCAGAAGCACTCGTGGCGGCGCTCTCAAGTGTTTGCCGCGCACGAATCCCCCTTCCGCCACGCGTTTACCAGCATCATGCTGCACAACTCCTCCGTGTATTCCTTGCGGTTTGCCGACGACAACATCTCCCAAGCGGATATCTATGCCTTGTTCAACCTTGGGGATCCCCCCACCAACACCAACCAAGAGCCCTATCCGGATGTCATGGAAGCTTGACAGCAAGTGCATCGCGGTTGCTGTAGCAGCGGTCGAACCATAATCGCCATTCGGGAGCGATGTGATTACGACATTGTGGACACCAATGCTGCCGAGGATATACAAGTTCTCATCTGTCAGATGCTGCGTTTGCGGTGTTTCCCCATGAATCTCATCCAGCATTACTTTCGCGGCGGCCCTTTCGATTGGAAGAGCAGTAATCCACGCCACTGTATACTCGGAGTTTTCCAAAACAGCTGGGGAAGGCATCTAGGCAGCGAAGCACTAAAGGACTTCTAAATAATATAGGGCGTAGCTAGCAGTTGAATGATCAGGCACTAACAATGAAATGCTTCGACACGTCCATCAACCCCTCAGTAGACTGGTTGGGCTGGTTGGGCCGCGAGCCAATGAGAATGAGTATGTCTAATACGTACGGAGTATTTGGAGCTGTAATGGGAGCTGTACGGAACAACGGGGAAGATCCGTCTCCACAATTAATACGGCCACATCCTGCGTCCCACACCCTCCCACGTAATTTGTATGCACCGACCTGGCAATCGTGATAGCTGCATATTAAATTCCTGTCTTCCGCGTGACACCAGGCATGCCCTCTACAGGCTCCCCCGCGCGCCCGGCTAGGCAGAATTCCTCCCTCTTCAACATCGTCAGCATCATCCACAACAGCAGCAACGCTACGAATTCTATTATTACTAGCCCTTAAGCTTTATTATCATCATTACAATGTCTTTAGCTCACTTCTACAACAATCTATGGCTTGAGCATAGCGCTCGTCCCGCGCCAGATATCTTCAATGCAGAGTCCATGCCCTACGATCACCGCGACTTGAAAGCCCATCGAGCGCGAGGGCTCAAATTGAAGATAAATGCTTGCTACTTCAATTATTACTTAAGTCAAGGCACAATAGTCTGCTTTCAAACGACAAACTAATATAATGCGGCGATGATCTCATAGCGATTCAGGCCGACAATGACATAAGCTCATGATACTATTCGGAACCTACTCCAGCGACCAGAGCTGCAAGCACAGGCGATGGGTTCATAGAGACAGACCATTACATGTGTGACCCGCCAGGCGACTCAGAGGGTCTAAATATGAATTATGTCAATAGCGAGCCCAGCGATGGAGAGAATGTCTCAGATCAAGATAGGGATGATAATAATAGGGATGCAGCTGGCTGGGAAGTCAGCAGCGACGAGAGAAATTTTAACGACGAGTTTGTTGCGGAGGAGAACCCTGAAACACAAGATTTAACAATAGATTTAGATATGGAGTTAGAATCAAGTGGCGGAGAGCTTTACCATAAGCTTAAAACTAAAGGCAATAGAGCAAAAACAAATAAAGTAAGTTATTTATTAGTAAAGATATTTTTAAGGAATAACTAGTAGCGATTATGTAACTATAAGTAGGAGTAGTGTTTAATATCTTTTAAGAATACTATGCTTAACCTTAAATAAATGTCTTTGTAATAGCAAGATCTTAGTCTACTAGACACATTTAGTCTTACTTTGTCTAGCTAAATAAGCATAGAGTTACGTGGAAGCGCATGCACAAGGTAGTGTAAGGTACTAAGCAGCGGAGAGAGATTACTAAATATATATTTTAGGAAGATTAAGTAAGCTATACCTTGTATTAAACGAACATAGGACGTAGATAGTATTATTTGCTATGCCCTGCGCTTGCTTATTAACAGAAGGTTTTACGCTTTATATTTCCCTCCTATAGTAAGAAATATTTAATCTAGCGTTCATGTTTCCTATGGCGGTAAGCCGTTACACGCTATTCCGCATTTGAGGCTGGGCAGCGGGCTAATCTGCCCAATTTAACGCGTATGTATTTTTTCCAGGGATAACGCATGCCCATAGAATAACGTCATTTCTAACTAACGAAGAGCGTCGTCTCTTGGTGGACAAACTTTCGTTGCAGGCAATGCTGTTGAAGCAGAAGTTGAGACTGAACCAGAAGCTGATGACAAATTCGATGACAAAATTCTAGCTAGAATTCTATGATAAAAGGAGATCTAATTCGTCAATTAGTTAGAAGACAAGGACAGTTCCACTTATCAGACTGACCATAACTGCTATTCGTGACAGCGCGTCTGCTCGTTTGAAAGACTTTGGTGGGCAAATGGATTTCCTGTCACGAGAAATACAAGTAGTTGCAAATGCTCCGCAAAAGAGCTGGTTCTGCGTGTTGCACAAGGTGTTGTGCAGGTATTGATCCCGTGCGGTCAAAAATGCGATATATTTAATAGTCTCTGTCTATCAAAGAAGAAGAAAACAAGTCAAGGCGGAAGGCTCGATATCGTCGTATAAATGTCGTGGCTGAAAGGTGACCATGTGACTTGCTCCGTGCCTCCTATTGTGCTTGACATGGTATCCCAAAAGTTTACTATGCCACCAGCGCGAGGCCAATTGTGCGTCTTATGGCTTTCATACAACCCTGAACATCTTGTTGATCCCTGGGTCTTGGTATACCATGACCGCTACTGTGAACAAACTCGGTACACCATTCTGGCCGAGAAATCATGCTCAAAATCTGGCTTGTGCCAGGATACTGCTGGTCGTTTTGCCCCCAGATATTAGCTGTTGGAAAATTGAGCAGAATTCCCGTCTTGAGCGGATCAATGTGGTTCAAGTGCTGGCGATTGGAAGTGACATCAAAGTCGAAAGGAGTGCCACCTGAAAAAAAAGTGGCACCCTTGAATCGTTGGGAGGTGGGATGGCGGACTAGTAGACGTGCGAGCATGGGCACGACCAACTGTGCGCCGTGCGAATAGGCGATAACGCCATCATAAGGACCGTTGCTGAGAATAAATTTTCCCAGCTGGTCAATGGCGTCGAGAAAAGTACTTGGTCTACTGGGGTCAAAGTAGACGAAGTAGTCGTCAGTTGGAGGAAAGTCGCTAGAAATTTTCTGTTCATCATGAGCGGGCTGCAGGGACAGTATGCGCGAGACAATTTTGGGCAGCTGATGGTTCCCTCAACGTAATCGTACGAATGCATGTCGCCCAATTCGAAACGAAGAGCGGCTGGATGTGAGTCAGCGTATTGCGTCCGGAGTTCAAAATCAGGGTTTGAAGAGGCGCATGACACAATCATGACATGTCATGTCAGTTGGACCGAAAAACCCCTAACCTGTTTGTGTTTCAAGGACCTTGATGATAATTCGTTAGTTTAACAGGGTGGAGTCATCCCAGCGCAAGATGCAAGATGCACAAACCTGACTGTTGGTGCCAGCACCGTGGAGGCACAGAAATCGCGTCTTTGAGGCTGTGGGCAAGTTGCATGCAGTGCAGATGGGCGGCATGAACCAACAGCAGTGCCCCATGCCTCTTTATAGACTTCGGACTTCGGCATCTCGCTGCGGGCACTGCCACATCACAAGCGATGCTAAAATTGGGTCTGGAGTCTTGTTGAGGTGGGCTTGTGAGTGCTAGTCAGGACTCAATCAAGTCTGGCGTAATAGTCAATTCTTTTCCCTTCCACAACTTCTGAAAATCAACCAGCAGACGCATTGACCATACACGGACGCGACGACGACGACAAATAAATCGATAAATCCCCTAAAGATACAGTATCTCAAGCAAAATGCCTCTATCGTCGTCGTCGACAGCGTATTTCGACATCAAAGAGTACAAAATACCCGCTTGCCACATACGTGAATATCCTGGCTCCACCGCCGGGAGCCAAGAAGACGTCCTCTATTTACATGTCAAGCAGTACACTCCTTTGAACAACACGTCTGACAGCGACAAGAATGCTGTGACAGTAGTTGCCATGCATGGAGTTGGTCTCCCCAAGGTGCGTTATTCCAGGCCAAAGCAAAGGAAGAAAATTGCAAGGGAGCAAGCGCTTACAGTGAGCTCAAGGAATTATATGAACCTCTGTGGGATGAGCTTTATAAACATTCATTTTCAAAGGGATACTCTATCCGTGGAATATGGATCGCCGACGCGGTTAATCAGGGGCTTAGTGGGGTTCTTAATGAAGACAAATTAAGCAATGACTGTGCGTTAACTCTAGCTGGTTGAAATGGTTTATTAGCGCTGACTTTAGTATATAGACTCATGGATGGATCACCCACGCGATATTTTATTAATGATCAACCAATTTCGTCACAAGATGCCACGCCCACTTATTGGAATAGGCCATAGCTTTGGAGGCTGTCAAATGTATGTGGCAAGTCTAACTTTAAAACATTATATTAGGAGCTAACCAAGCATACAGAACAAATTTAGCTTTTCTACATCCTCGTTTATTCTCTACGCTTATACTGCTTGATCCGGTTATACAACTTTCGCCTCCAGCAATGGGTTTCGGCACTGATGCGCCAGGCGGTGTTAACTTCACTACCCATCGCAAGGACATCTGGCAGAATCGAGCCGCTGCCGCTGCCTGGCAAAGAAAAGTGTCTAAAGATTGGGATTCTAGGGTGCTAGACCGGATGATACAATACGGGTTTCGTAATCTTCCAACAGCGTTATATCCAGATCTACCGTCCGGCGGTGATCCAAACGATCCGGCAGTGACATTAACAACAACAAAACATCAAGATGCTTTAGGACAGCTTCGCGAAAATTTTGAAGCCCGTAAAGCAGAGGGTTTTATTCAAATAAACCGCGACACACATGCCGATATGGATCCGCTTTCTGCCTTTGTGCCGCTCTATCGTCCTGAGCCGCGAAGTACCTTTTATCGTTTGCCTTGTCTGCGTCCATCTACACTTTGGGTGCTTGGTAGAAAGACGTTCCTAAGCCTAGAAGAGATGCATGAAGGCATTAAGAGTACAGGCAACGGCGTAGGTGGCTCCGGCGGGTTGTCCGGCGGAAAGGTTCAAGAGATAATAATCCAAAACCATGGGCATCTGTTCCCGTTCACAGCGGTGGAGGAAACAGGAAGTATTTGTGCGGCATGGATTGGGTCAGAAATATGCAAATTTCAGGAACAGGAGGCAGCCTGGAATACATCAAGGAAAAATATGTCCAAAGCAGACCACATGACCTTGAAGAAGAAGTGGATAGAAGTGGTAAAGCCCCTGAGCGCTTTCAAAACCAATCTTTAAATCTGTTCATACTTGAACTCTCGAGAATACCACTTGAAATCCAAGAAATCAGAGTAATGTAAACAAAAATACAAGCGTTTCGCAGCTTTAATTATGATGAATGTTTGAATTTCGCTTATTTTGCTAATTGAGCACTCTGTATTTAGAATACAAGCTTCCTTTATCCATGAGAAATCACAATATGTGCGACTCTCGGCCTTCCTTGTCCCTTTCTTCACTTGCAGTGTGTGATGGCTCTCGCTAACACATTGGATGAACTGCTGAGCCATTTAATCAACCACGCCAAAAGTGTTTAAACACCGCCCTAATCTATCGTATAATATGTCAAGGGGTCTATACGATAGCAGTTCCAACTTGCCGCAATTAATCTATATTGATCGTTTGTCACTGAAGTTATCTTGCGGTGCGTGTGGCTTTGGTCAACAAAGCGGCTACAATTAAGGCAAAAAAAAGGGTCACAACATTTAGTCATCGAAGGTTACTAGAACTATTGCCTTGCGTTAAGTTAAATTTGAATCTCAAGAATGAACCAAAACTTTCCAAATTAGTGCTTGGATGCAGCTGCTCTTCGAAGCTGTACAATTGGCCCTTCTTTGCCTGCAATGAAGTTGTCTTTTATTTTATACTCGCCTTTTTCCCCCACCCCTATTGTCTCAAAACCAGGGGCAAGCCTTACATCATAGAGCCACAAGGCTCTTGCCACACCAATGTATAGCTCAATAACTGCAACATTCCGCCCAATGCATGCTCGTGGTCCTACGCTAAATGGAACAAAGGCACCCCGAGCCACTTGAACCTCTTCTGCGCAGTATCCTTCACTGGCATCCAAGCTCTTTGTCCCTTTGACTAACCATCGACTAGGATCGTATCTGAATGGATTGCGGAAGTACTCTTCGTTATGATGTAGCGAATAAGTTGGAACACCAACAGTGCAGCCAGCCTCGAAGTAGTGACCGTCAATATGCAGCCCGCCACGGAGAACTTCACGGGGAAGCAGCATGGGAATCGGGGGACAAAGCCGTAGACTTTCGTCAACACAGGCACGTAAATAGAGCATCGAATTGAGAGCAGGACCAGAAACAATGGATTCAATGGTGGGAAAGGTGTCCCTAATCGTCTTAGCTAGCCGTTCTTGAACTTCCGGGTGATGGACGAGAAAGTAAAAAATAGAAGCGAGAGCCGTGTTGGCGGTGTCAGATCCTAGAGATTCAGTTAGATCTTAACCGAGGTCAATTTATGTATAAAAACGGCTGAGTTGGCATTACCTGCGCCAAGGAGGAGCACTGTTTCGGACATAAGTTCTGATTCCGAATATCCTTGACCAGTTTCTGGATCACGGGCTTCTTGAAGATAATGTATGATGTCTCGACGTCCATGGCTCTTTGAACCGAGGGCAAGTCGTTTCCGTAGCTGATGCTGCGAGAAGGCTATCTGTTTCTGTCGCAGTTCGCGACTCCCACGCAGGAATATTCGACCTAAATTCAGTTGTGAGAGTAGACGCATTTGCCCGGTGATGTTCAAAAAGCGGACGTGTTCTGTCATTAGATCCAGAAAGAAGCGATTTTCAGTACGGAGGCTGGTTTGGAAAGTTTCGCCGTAGCATATCTCGCCCAAGACGTCAAAGATCATGTAAGCTGCCCAGTGGGACATGTCCTTCGGTTGAGACCATTTGCTTGGTTCCGCTGATGTTACAGACCCTGCACCGTCTCCAAGTTGTGCACACCAGTCACGGATAGCGGAGAGAATATGTGGCTCCATTCCCCGTACAGCTTTGTCAGAGAATGCCTGGGACATGACGCGCTTCTTGCGAGCGTGTATATCTTTATCTATCACGTTGAAGATGCTGGAGCCGTAATATACGGCATACCAACTTCCCTTCTGGACATTGGCTTGGTGGCCGTAAATTTGCTCCATCGCCGTAGCGCTATTGACTGAAATGTGATTCGGCCCATACCTAACAAACTTACCATATTTATGGTGTAGTTTGTAAAGATCTGTATGTCGAGTGCCTTTGACGGCATGGTAGACGGAATAGAGGCTGCTTACTTTGGCCATAAAAGGGCCTGGATATTTGGCCAAGGGGTGTAATGCGGCTTGATAAGTGACATAGCCGACAACCTATTCTCCTAGTTAGTTAGACAAACATAAACCTTGGTACATTATACCAACGTAAAAAGCAAGACATCCAATAAGCACAGCCGCCCAGGCTGCGCTGCCTTCTACGTTAAATATCGATAGTTCACTGAGCATATTTCCTGTTGCCGTCCGACATATATCGTAGATGTGCAAGAATCTCGCTGAGTTTCTGAACTAGACGTTCAAATAATTTGGGGGCTAGTGCTATTGAGACTTTGGCTGTGTTGGAAGAAGTGAGTTGTTGTTGCATGCTATTGTTGGATTACACGGGTGTGTGTGGACCGGATGTGTGGATACACGGGCTGTGAGAGAAAGGTTACGTGGCCTCTGGGCCTAAGGCAGGAATTCAGGACGGAAGTGTCTCAGATTGTAGGGGTATTTATAGGGGGATTTGGACGAGGCCGTCAGACGAGGGATTCTGCATCCATCATCACAGTAACACAGCTCTTCCCATCAATGCAAACAAATTTGAACCTCTCTTATCAATTCCAACAGCTATTATCTGATTAAATATCCGCTGCACCAAAGGTGCAAAAGTGTGAGCTCACTAAATATTATCATAGTAAGTTATTATCATGTCTTATATCATCCAACACACCCCCTCAGGGAAGGCAGGGAAGGCAGAGAGAGCTGGCTTTCCTGTTCCACTCGCCACTAGTGGAAATCCTCAGGCGACCCTTTCCATAAACCGCTCACCCCCGCTCACCCCCGCTCACCCATGGGCTGCTTCCCTCGGGCGGCTCGAACTCTCAACCTTTACCCACAGGGAGATGACATGTGTGGCTAATTTAGCGCATTTTCCCCGGAAGTTACCGGATAGCGTGAATGCCACCCTGCCAGGCCCATAGCTGTCAGATTGAATCAGCGCTGCACCATAGGTGCAAAAGTGTGAGCTTACTAAATATTATTATAGCAAGTTATCATCATGTCTTATATCATCCAACAACTATGGGTCGCTTGTAGGTGGGGGCGGTCGGTTAACGCGGGATGCCTTGAACCCATCTTGCCCATTAATGTTACCTCATGGTTAGGAGCGTGCATTAGTCGTATGCACGTAAATCTCGGATGAGAATTCGCCGAGTGATTGTGTGAGACCACAAAAGATACTCTTTCAATGAGGAGACAGGCGGCCAACGAGCTCGATATCCAATCCAATCCAAGCTCGTTATCTCTGGGCGCCCAACAGCATTGTGGTGAGTGCCGGGTGCATAATTTATAGTCAGAAGTACCTTCATCCTCTTTTCCATGTCGCTAGACGTCTTAGGCTACATGCTGATCCGTAACTTGCCTGAGGCTATCCGCCGCTAAAAGGATACCTGAATAGTGACTCCCACAGCATGAATGATGACTTCAGAAACCCCCCACTACGACGTACAAAAAGGTAGGTTACATTTGGGGGCTGGCTTTCCAGCCCCTTGAGTAACTTCATAAAAGAGGTGAGCCGTTGGATGAAGCTTTGGTTCACATTGTCTAGACTTACAGTCGTTAGACGGTTGTGCCTCCGGAAGCTACGTAGGGCTAGCTATCATAACTATATTTGTAGAGCCCGTTCCCTCTTTACGCGGCCCTTTTCTTAATCTCGCAAACGACTTTTGATCCCTCATAAGAAAATATCATACGGCAGTATGTCGCACTCAACATCAGAAACACATTCTTACCCCCCTGGATACAAAGACTATATCGGTGACAGCGTGCGCGACGTGGCCATATCATTTATCATCCTAGAATTATTCTTCGTGGGTCTTAAATTCTGGGCTCAACGTGTTGCTCATAAGCCCTTTGGCCTAGATGACTGGTTGACACTACCGGCCTTGATATTTTGCCTGGGTACCAATATTTTAGCACTACGTGAGTAAAGTTGATGACTGCAAATTGGCTGTCGCTTTCGATAGCCTGGCAGGCACCCACCCCTGCGCTCCTCGCGCCCCACTTTCAGTTCGGTGGATAGAAGTCATTGACCATTAAGACCATTCTGACCATCCTGACCATCCTGACCACCCTGACCATCCTGACCACCCTGACCATCCTGACCATCTTGACCACTCTGGTTCACTGCAATTTCAACTCCTCCCAAGGGGTTGCTTCCCCACCAAGAAAGCTGACCTCCATTGCCATTTCGATAGCTCCCGACCACAAATTCCTAGCAGTACTAAGTACAGCCAGCTAGCTTAAGATAGACCAAGCGCCGTGATAATAGATCCCCACTGCCTGGGTGTGGGCCGGGTGGTGTCGACCGGCGATTAGCCTAGCACTCTGAAATTGTCCTTCAAAAGCGGTGTCCTCCAAAAATAGACGCATATTTGCTGTTAACCTGCACTTTTGTTGTAATAAAGGATTATAGCTAGCATAAAACGTAAAACAAGAGGGGGGACAGTGTATGACCAAGTATGCAAGGTTTAGACACTCCATCAATTCGCAAAAGTTCTCCAACAGAAAATGCACACCCCGAGACACAAACGGTACTCTCCCCAAGCCTTAGTACTGCAAAAAAGCAATTCAGCGCGGATAAAGCCTTCTTGGGCATGATTAGTTATCTAGCAATTACACTCCTTTGGCGCGGATCAAAGGTTTTAACACTATTTAAATTGCCTTCTTTCGGCCTGCCTGAACAGAAAATTAGCAAGGATTTTACATGGCTCAAAGGAAGTTCGCAAAAGTCATCCCTGGTACTCTCCCAGTGTGACAATGACAAGGGCAACCACAGCTTATTAGATGTCCTTGCTCTTGGCGAGATGAGCGCCGATGGCTCTTACGGGACGGGTTTTAACACTATGTATTCATGCCAGGGAAGTCTTCACCCATCAACCCGCCCGCCTGATTCTTCATGGGTTCTATGTTTGTGGAGCCATGTTGGAAATTTGGGTGTTCGACTGAGCTGGAATGTATGGGAGCAAGGCCGCGGATGTAACAAAGACACCAAGTCTACAGACCCAAACTCTTGCCAGCCATTTTCATGCGCGTTGACAAGATCATCTTTGGGGACGAGCTGACTTACTACTGTGTCAGGCTACGGGGCTCCGATGACTGCAAATACGCAGTCAAGGTCAAATGGTCAGAGTCAAGCCAAAAGTTGAAGTTAGTATGCTTCGGCTGGACTTGGAGAAGCGCGTATGGGAGGTTGTCTAGCTAATTCAACACTGGGTAGTATGTCGCACAGGCGACTGGCGTTGTGGTCTGGTCTTTGGTGATTCTCGCTGGCAGCTCCCGCATGAGCCAAGCGTGCCTAAACGTTTTGGATCGGCCATGGACCATGCTGTTGACGTTCCGAGGAGCAACATGGTCCCCGTCCCCGTTGGCGATGAAGAAGAACAGCCAGATATCAGTGGCAGGGTCCTCAATTGTATAATCACGGCACCACTTGTAGAGTCACTCCATCGATTCGAGCCGCTCCCCGAGCTTCTTTACGCGTTACGAGATGCCATCGGGCTCATCGTTCGTTGTACCTCGTCGGCGGTATTCTTCATCAAGACATATCTCCCGGGCATATTATTATTCCATCATGTATCCAAGGCTGTCATGGTAGCGATAGCCCCGAAGGGCGTATTGATCGACCTGGATGTTTCAAAGCTGGCCGAGACCCCATCGAGACAGTTCGAAAGCATTGGAACACCGCTTTTCTAGGCCGTCGGCGCCTTGCAGGCATACCTACCCAACAACCCTCATACATATCGTCATGACCTAGAAGCTTTCTTCTATACCTTCCTCTTTCTAGCAATATGCAGCAGCCTGTTTCTTTGGGCGAAAATCAGCCGCAGTTACCAGAAACAAGCGCACTACACGTGTGGACGCAAGGTCGATTTGTGGACAGAGCAAGACGCAAAGATAAGACATGCATGCTGAAAATTTCCGTCCCATAACAGCTGAGTTTATACTCGAGTTTCATGGACTCTATGGACTAGCAGAGAAACTCAGAGACTTGTTGTTCCCATGAGAGATGCGAAGTTGTGGACAGGGACCGATGTTATGACGGAAGGAACAACAGCTCTATACAACGGGATGATTAACGCTTTTGACATGGCGGCCCAAATGCAAACAGAGAAGATCTAATGCCCGATCATGCCGCGGGGGTAGCTGTCTTCTGCTAGCTTTGAAAAATTATGTGGTGTTCGGGAGTGACGTCAATTCTATTGGCGGCATGGAAGCTCTCCACAGTAATCTAAAATTACGCCCTCTGTTGCACGGCACTTAAGGTGGCACATTACTCCGTAGCTATGGCCGTAGTCACTCGCTGCCAATCCCCGCGATTCAGTGAGAATTGAGCCCTGGCTTCCAGGCCTGTGACTAAATCGTACGCTACGGCGAGTGCTGAAATCCTCACGCCGCTACGAGCAGTGGCCACCCCGCAATTAGGTACCTGTGCAATCCACGCTACCGTGTATCGGCGGGGATCTAAGTCATCCATCGCGCCGGCCTTGACTTTGAGTTTGAAGCATCTCTAACAAGCTGTTTGTATTCCTCGAGCCAGTAGATTGCCTGGTAGTGTTGGCAGCGAGGTATTGATGGAAAATGAGGTTAGGTGTTGTTTCTGAGTATGAGGATTAGGGCACTCACTGGATCCTGGTGGTCATGTATTCTTTCCTGCCCGCACTGACCGCGACCCTGCGCTAAACCCCGCTGGGTTTAACACCGTCTGCTCAGCGATCTTGCAAGTTCCTCCGCTACACATGAACTCACGCCGGTAACGCCCGCATCTGAGACTGGACTGTACATACGACATGGAGCTTGGCAGAGAGACTCGGCAAGGCCCTCAAGCCGCGTAAGTCAATTCATTGATCGGCTACGTCCAGGGTATCGAATGTGCTAATGACACTCTTTGCTCATGTCAAGCTCAAATGCTTGCCTGGCATGTCGGAGGGTTAAGATGAGGTGCAATCTGGGACGTGACGATTCGAAATGTTCTCGGTGCGCCAGGAGAAAGCTTGACTGTGTATTCGTTGAGCATCGCCGTGGTCGAAAGCCCGGCACAATGTTTGTCATGGCTCCCACTGCATATCCTCTCTGCACTTATCTGACCAGTTGTTGGTCGATAGTATCTCGAAGAAGCAAACGACTTCTTCTGCTCAGGACGCTGTCCCTTCTTCTCCCGCCGACGCTCTCAAGCAAAGTACCGCAACTCCATCGCTTTTGGATGAAGCGCGGCACACTCAGCCGACCCAACCTGGGGCGGATTCGGAGACTGGGAGCCTGCAACCTGCGGGTTTGCTTCACCACGCGGTCACAGGAGGCAAGTTCTCACTTCAAAATATTTTGAGTACCGGTACGACAAAAGATTCCGAAACGCCAGAAAACCGGGCTTCAATCCCGCCCGGGGACCCTGTACAATCCGGCTTGGTTCATGTGCAAGTAGCACAATCTTTATTCGGAAAGTCTGTGGCTTGAAAGCCCCCGTTGCACCTCAAATCTACGTTTAACTAATGCCTTTTGCAGTTTTATATCTATCCTCAACCCTTATATTTGTCAACTCGATCCCGATCTGCACTCATTCAACTATGTTCGCCGAAGGTCGTCCTTTCTGATGACTGCCATCTTAGCAATGGCAGCAAAAGCCTTCAATCCAACAGTATATGATAAGCTGCATGACCACGCAGAGGATTTGCTGGCCGACAGTTTTCGTTATGGAAAGAAGTCGACTGAGATTGCACAAGCAATGATGATTCTCACTTATTGGAAAGAACCGGAGGATACACGTGCTTGGCTCTCCTTGGGCTACGTGATTCGTATGGCTTTCGACCTAGGCTGGCATAAACTGCCGGTATACAAGTCTCTAAGCACTAGTGCCATGAGTGCTGTCAAACAAAGAGAGATACGCAACGTGGAAAGGACGTGGTTTGTACTATTTGTGTATGACAGAAGGTACGGCATTGCTTGTCTAAACGCTACCTGCGGTTCATAGGAAAATATCGCTGACCTCACGAAAGCATGAGTTTCCAAACAGGAAAGCCATGGATGATCGAGCGCGACGAGTTCATTGAAGCGATTGAGTCATGGTGTCGAGATCCCCTCGCCACCGCGAATGATCGATTTCTAGGGGCTTTTGTTACCTTGCGCTTGTTAAGCTCCGAAGTATTCAAGTTACTCGGCCCCAAGCCTCAAGGGACGTCTCTCCGGAACCTCGACTCTTTGCTTAGCATCATCAACGGACGCATCGAGGAGTGGAAACAAAGGTGGACCAAGGCAGTAGATACGAGTGCGAAGCCAGTCCCGATGTGGCACCAAGTTGACACCGGCTAATAACGCGAACTAGGTGATCAAAGCTGCCATCCTTTCTTACTTCGATTTTACAGCACACACCTCCAATTACAACTACACTCTTTGCCGTTGTCGGATATCCTCAGCCGAAACGAAGATGAAATATCTATGAGCCTTGATATGCTATGGATGAACTATTCGAGCGCCGTTGGCATGCTAGAGCTGATACGCAGTTCCAAGGAATGGTTGTACTTCGCTCAAGACTCCCTGCACGTAATGACAGCCTATGGCGCCGCGTTCCTAGTCAAGGTGGGTTTGATAATGGACCACTATGCAACCAACTCTCTCTAACATACGTAACTACTAGTTCCTTTTTTCCGCGCCGGACTCTATTGTACGACAAGTGGAGTCCAAGGCTTTGAACAGCATTCGCGACGCAGCAGTGGCTTTTTCCCAGCAGGCTGCTGGCGAAAAGTCGAGCTGCACATTACAGGCAAAGTTTCTCGATAAGCTGGTTTCCACCGTTGTAGAACGGAGGCGCGAATCAGTTCAGGAGCCTAACAGGACCTTCCGGAACGAGCACACTACCGACAACTTCAGTACTTATCCGCAATATCCCATGGCGGAAACTTCGTATTCTGCCGCACCCGGCAGTTCCAATTTTGAACGGCCAACTGTGTCGGATGCTGTCCCGGGACCTGAAGCTGACCTATATTGGTTAGATCCCAACGGGATAGACAATACTAGCTGGACAGAGATCTTCGCCAATGCTGGGTTTAGCTTAACGGATGGAACTTTCTGCCTCTAGCATATTCGATAGTTTATGTTGAGATAGACAAGTAAGCAAAGCTCCCTTTGTATAGCTGTGAGCACTGCTCTCCATGGTGGGTTGCCGGTCTCCACTTTTTGAGAACCGGTGATTGCATGTATGGAACGGTGACCGGCGTTCACATCGTTCGCCGACCTCACCTAGTCGATCGTTACCCCACCTTTGGAACATGGCGGTTGCGGGGAAATGGCCTTGATATGGCGGGACGTACCACTGTCGTGTTAGCGCCGGTGACCGGCGACCAAGAGATAAGCAGTTTCTAGACCCTTGCCGATGCACTTGGACTGTTACCACTTGCTGGGTCAAACGCTCAACGGACGCCTCCATACCCAGACTCCCGTGGCTTAAGCTGATATAGAAGGCTTCAGCTCACAGGACTATGACTTGGGTCTTTCTCCCCCGGTACGACGAGCTTCCAAAGTGCGTGTCTCAATTGATTTGGAAGATTGGCCTTTCGTCGCTGGCGAGCAGTTTCTAGTCATTCAAACCTCCGCATAACTAAAACCACGCGGTGCAATTTGCTGTTTAAGTCATGGCTGTTACGGCGCTGAATGGTTGCAAAGACGGGTTAGTAGGTGAGACAAAGGAGCATATCAGTCCCGAAAATCCACCGTTTATGGACACGATGCTGATTTCCGACCCATTTCATTGAAGAAATCCGGGGTTCCAGAAGCGAAGACGCAATCAGCGATGCCGAAAAGGCTGGCTGCTCAAAAGAAGTGTCGTACGTGGCTGGCGAAGCGGACACTCCTGGTTCGTAGATGGAACATACTAAACACCGCTTGCTGCAGATTTGCTGATTCACGTCTGATCCTAGGTCTGCGCCGCGCTCTCAATGGACGCCACGCATATATGATTTCTCTAGCCTCTGGTGTCGGCACCGGACTTTTCGTATGTTCTATCACGGAAATAGCGCTCCGAAATTGTACATATTATTCGCTGAAGAGGCTAATTGTTACGGCTTAGATGGGCTCCGGCGTTGCTATTTATATGGCTGGCCCATTGGGCGTCCTGCTTGGGTACTCTTTGTTCGGTCTAGCCGTGGTATGTGTCCGTCCCTTGACCGACATCCAACCCTGTTTCAGTCTTGCTGATACCATGAACCCAGTCCGAAGTCGCGTTCATATCCGCCGAGACCATCGGTTTTCTTCCTGTGTCGGGTGGCTTCATACGCTTCGTCACCCGTTTTGGGGATAGAGCTCTCGGTATCACGGTTGCGTTGACCTTCTGGTACTTGCTTTCCATCACCATCGCTGCCGACGTGGTCGCTGCGTCCAGTCTCGTAGCATGTGAGCTCTCTTTCCAAGATAATCAATTAAAAAGGGGTAGCTGAGGGTAATCGGAAGAACTGACATTGTACAGACTGGCGACCCGACCTGAACCTCGCCATATTCATCACAGTTTTCCTCGTCCTCATTCTATTTTCGAACTTGATGCCAGTCCGCTTCTATGGCGAAACCGAGTTCTTTTTCGGCATGCTCAAGACATTGCTTATCGTCGGCTTGATTATAGCTTGTTTCTTGGTGGACTGGGGTGTTAATCCTGCACATGAATACATTGGTGGAAAGTTTTGGGCAGTGTATGTGCGATCCTATTTCCTTATCATTGTCAGATCATATGGAAGTGTCTTGGCCACGAAATCGTCCATTATGGGTCGCTGAGGATAAACCGTTGACTAGAAGCAGTCCCATCAAGGAGTATTTGGTGCCTGGCAGTACTGGCCGATTCTTGGCAATCTGGGGGACCTTCATCAACGCCAGTTTTGCGATGGGCAATATCCAGATTGCTTGCATCGGTGCTGGAGAGGTCGCTAACCCCAGAGTCAATGTCCCGAGGGCGATGCGCCGCATTTTTATCCGCATTTTCTTATTTTACATCCTGTCACTTCTCTCCGTCGGTCTCATATTGGACAGCAACGACTCGCGGGTGGCCAGCAAAGCGGGGACGTCCAGCAGTCCGTTTGTCCTCGCGTTTACGAACGTTGGCATCAAGGTTGTTCCCTCCATTATCAACGCCGTGGTCATTACCAGCGCCTTCTCTGCTGGAAACGGTATGGTATTCCTGGCGTCTCGTGTCTTGGTCGGACTGGCGCAGGATGGCAACGCTCCCAAGTTCTTGACAACCGCGAACAAATGGGGGGTGCCCTGGCCCGCAGTTCTTTGTTCGTTTCCTCTTGGATTACTAGGTAGGCGTTTCCTTTGATACTAGGAGCGACATTTGGACTGCACTGACCTGATATCAGCATATCTTACCCTGGGCGGATCCGGAGCGACGACTGTTTTTTCGTGGTTCATCAACCTCATTGGTACTGCCGGCCTCTTTATATGGTAAGTTCGCTTGTATTCGAGGGCGTCGCTGTTTCGAGTCTAAATTGATCTTCACAGGTGCATTATCTGCTTCACTTACTTGCGCTTCTACTACGGTCTAAAGAGTCGAGGAATCTCGCGCGACGAACTTCCTTACAAGTCTTGGGGTCAGCCCTATGCCGCTTACGCTGCTGGAATCTTTTGCTTTTTAGTTCTGATCACGTCTGGATTCGGCCTGTTTTTCCCTGGCAACTTCACAGCTGCGGGATTTCTCTCCAACTATATTGCCTGTTTCTTGGTTCCGGCACTTTATATCGTGCTGAAGATTTTCATTCGGTCCCCTTGGATCAGGATTGAGGATATGGATTTCAGCCCCATGGATGATATTCGCACTGAACGAGCTCTAAAGGAGGCCAGTCCGCCAAAGAAGTTCGGCTTTTGGAGAAAACTCAGGGAGAAGCTCTTTGATCAGTAAGCTGGCCCACACCTATTCTTGTTAAAGCCAGCTCCAATTGGAGAGATCGTTACTTTGTGGAAGTTGTCTTAGCGAGGTAAATGCGGTAGTACATCGGCGGCCAGCCCTGTGGCCATGTTGATGAGGGTTATAATGATTTCCGTTCCCATTTAGCTGAGGCTAAGCAGCAATCAACTTAAATGACATTTATGAAGACGTCGATACTCATGAAACACCTGTGCGACTCCAGCGGATGCCACCATTGTCATTGAAGTGTGGGTCGTTCGTGCAGAAGCCGACGCTGTGATTGCACGATGGGATGGACAAGTTCTGGACGGATATACGGATCTCAGCTGGGAGTGAAGAGAAAAGCTAGAATTCGATGAAGTCGTCAGATCCTTAAACTGGCTTTGCAAGTGGAATAGTGTCACGAGAAATATAAGTGGTTACAAATACTCCGCAAGAGAGCCAGTTCTCTTTGTTTTACCAATAGCTGCATCGCCTGGAAGGATGGTTTTATTTTATGGTTGCAATGGCATGCTCTGCTATGATGAACTTGATGTGAGTCTGTTTTTATCTCGTCGGCTTTTGCGTATGGCGGAGGCAGCGTATTTTAAACTTACGCTACGTAGAGTGCAATCTCACCACTGCTGCCTGGCGACACTTTATGACGTACTGAGATATCATCATTAGGACTCTCGCTAAGCTCTTCAGCTGTCATTCAGAGAGGTTCCAGTAACGAGTAGCTGCCAAGACAAAGATACGGTCTTTCTGAAGCCCGAGCCCGAATGTAATGACTTTACTGACTATTCTGTATCTTGAACGGGCACTCTACTTGGCTTGGCAGCACTATCAATCATTCCGATGGTATTTGTAATTTTACGAACACGACGTAGAAAATACACGAATTAAGCCTTCCACTAAAGATGCTGGACACTAGGAGAGCTGGTGCACAGGGTCATAAGCAACGAATAGTACCCAGGCTGATGGGTTTCACCATTGCGCCCGTTTATTATGAGCCAAAATTGCACATGATTTCAAATCTCTCCTGCTCCCAATCCTGAGTCGCAAAGTTTCATAAGAATCGTATGCATCAGGTCTCAGGCTTCTTTAAGCGACAAACCATCGAATTTATCATTTCATTTGACGTATTTGAGGTCTATATTCAAAGACGACCCTGATTTGCCGCCTCAGCAGCAACACAAACAGCCGTGGTTGGGTATGGAGACATCTCGCCAGGCGACTCAGCAATGTGTACAGCAACGGTGTACTATAATTCTCAATTGCGTGCATTCACGTATCAATAATTGTATCCAACCCAACGAGGCGTTTGATCGGAAGAGTGCTTGGTCAAAACTGTCAACGAGGAGCGGCATGATAGAGGTCGGAAGTGTACCGGGCAGCTTATTCGGATGTGAGGATATCGGATAGCTGATCGGCCATTTCCGCATAAGAAGAAACAAATAAGGCAAGGCGACGGTGTGGTCTAACCGGAGAGCCCATACATCCTTTTCCATTTAGACGCACCGGCTAAGTTACAAAGCCGGTCCGGTCCGGTCGGTGGACGAAACACCGGCAACCTACCTGCAGACCGAAGGCGGGGCTCGACGATATACCGTAGTTGCCCCTCCCACCACATACATGTAGGCTGATGCAGTCCATATTTGACAGTATTATATATGAGCCGATTTGGGTTGAAGGGTGTGCAGAAACAGACGCCATCGCGTGACAGGGTCCCTAACGAACAACCTCATCGCCTATTACATGTTATGGCTTCCGAGTTGAAAGCGGACTCGTTTGAGCTCTATGACCTGCGAGTTGAGGTTGTGACCTCGCCCGGCGCGAAGTCGCCGGAGACTGGGAAATTCATATGCGGCGCTCGCGTTGGTGACTATTTTACCCTCGAAGGGGAGTTGATGTATTTGCCAGCTGGCCAGGGCATCAGCATTTACAGCCTCGGTAAGTTCGATGTCCATGGTCTTCGCAGTATATGCAATGCCGGGGTCAGAGTTGAAAACCTACTACTAAACAATATCAGCTGATCAAGCATAACCACAGCTTCTGTTTTGCCCTTGCTTGCTGCGAAGCAACGAGTAACACATCCGCATGATTGGATGAGCACTGATGCATTGATTGCGTGTCCTGATCCCAATTGCGAGTCGCAGCTGAAGATCATCAGGACGGGGTTAAGAACCTTTAGCCATGCCGAGACGACAGTGGTAGGGTTGGAAGGAAATCATTAGTTGTGGACAGAGGACATTGAGGAGCGAGCCAGATACAGACTGCATTACAGCAGGAGGCGGAAGAAGGTGCAAAGGTCCTTGGCGTACGATGGTAATTTTGTTGTGTGGCTGCATCAATAGCAAGAGTTACTCGACCTATTTGTAATTGAGCATGGATAGGAAGATAGCTGAAGAGCCTTGATTAACAATCGAAAGATTTCTGTGAATGATTTTACATCAGGAGCCTCTGCTTCCGTCTTGAGAAGAATGAGGGGTTCTACACGTAGTTGCACAGGGAGATTCATGTACGGCAATCTCACACGCGTCAAATTGTGTCCGTGATCTCACGTCGAAACCTGTTGAGGTGATTCACTTCAGGATGTGTTGAAGTGATTCACACTCTTTAGGTCAGCCTCACACACAGGCCCACAAGGCCTTCTTATTTTGTTTGTTCTGTAGACCTAGATTAGCTACTTCATACTTCTTCATCATCTATCAAGTTGATCATCATTCTTTCAATTCATCTCCCATTTCATTGCAATAAAACCTATGTATCGCGTCAGATCAGCTGCCCACTGTTCGAACCGTGACTATTGCGAGAATTGTACACAGTATCTACGATCAATAATTGACAAGACTATTTGCCCGGCTCTGCAGCCTATCTGTACTCCCCTCCGCTATCACCCATGGTGTCAAAAATTTGTGATCGAGAGCTCTTCTCCAGTACCTTCTCGATAGCATCGCGATCAGCACTGGACAGATGCCATCCAAGGGTCGCTAGGTTATCGCGAGTGTGCTCACTAATCCCAAGTCGTGCTCCAAGGATGACGGCTCCGACGTACGGAAAGTCCAGAACCCATCGAGTCGCGACTGTAGAGATGCTCACGCCATGTTTGTCTCCAATGGATTTGAGTGACCTGAGCAGCTCCTGGAAAAGCGACCACCCTCCCCAGGTTCGAATGACTCCGAAATACTAGCGATGCTTAATCTCTGGGGCTGTACATGGCCAATGGAGGATTCGGCTCACCTTGCGCTGGCCTGGAGTAACAGACTCGTGATAGAGATTCGGTTCAGGCTGGCCGAGCCACTTGTCTGCGATAAAACCGCCGCACTATATGACGTTTGTCAGTTGCGGAGAAGACAGCAAGAAAAGTCGTCAAAAGAGCTTACCAGAGTACCATATGTCAAAAGTTTGACATCATGCTGTTCGCATAGCTTGCCCATCTTTATCATCGGTCTTGAATCGATCAGCGAGAACTAAAAAGTTCGGTTAGTTTTCGTCGCGACAAATCGAGAGAATGCATAAATTTGCGACGGACCTGGACTTGATTCGTGTATATCTTTACCCCGGTGTCCAAGACAGCTTTCATGTGCTCCGTATCAAAGTTGCACAGACCCAAAGCCCCAACCCGGTCATCCTCTGTGATGTAACGAACAGCATCCAAGTACTGCTTGTTCTCGTACTGTGCTCAGTCAGCAATGCGTTGCGAGGGCAAGGTGCTGCGACACTCACGAATTGCCAGTGGAACTGCAGCAGACTCAACTTTTCTGTCTGAAGCCTTTGGCATCGTTCTGATATACTTGCTTGCACTGCTTCTCTGGTTATTTCCACTGGATGAAACACGCAGTATTTGGTGGCGGCGAATACAGCGTCCTTGTGGGCATATGCCTTGTGAAATCGACCCTAGACGGAGCTCAGTAAATCGTGGGAAAGAACATGCATGAGCTCGCACTCACAAATATGATCTCAGCATCGCCGTAATGATCTGCCATATCGAACGCGGTCAAGCCGGCCTGCACATGATTCGATAGCTGGTCCATTATCTTGAACATTGGTGCAGAGCCCCACGCCGGACTGGACATTTGCCAGAGTCCCGAAAATATCCTGGGCAGTTCTCTCCCGTTCAGATTGAAAGTCTCTGACAACCTCGCTGGCCTGGGTGTGCTGCCTTTGAATAATTCCATGGCTTCAGGACCTGGACTGGAGGGTCGAGCGAGTCCCAGAAGGCTAGCTGTTGCGTCGAGACCTCTGCCGTACGGATACGGCGCCGATTTCTTCAATGACGTGGCATGACAGCCCAATAGCGTCTGATATAATCCTCTCAAGGTATCGTCCTCATCAGTTCTCAGGCCGCGCACCCCATCCTTGATGAAAAGCGCTTTCTGCACTGCCGTCATGGCTTGTACGACATCTCCATCGACGGAAGCCAAGAAGCTTTGAACCTCGTGCTCCTGACCTAATGCAAGAGAACCCTGTAATTCAAATGCCCCGATAACCAGCTCGTTGAGCGGTTGCAGGCTCTCTTTAACGAGGCCACATCCGAACATGCAACGGATATTCCTCTGGAGCGTCTTGAGACCGTTCAAACTGTGCTTGGCGGATTTGTCGGTGATGTTCGGAAGAATGCTGTCCGTGATGAATCGTCGTGTACCACTCTCGAAAGAACCGGTGATTTCCGGATGCGATGCCAGCAAAGACAGGAGGACAACTCTCAAGCCATCAGCGGAGAGGTTTGTGATTATAGAGTCCGTCATCATATTGACATGGGCCGTCTTGACCTTATTGGGTGTGCCTGCCGCCATGGTTTACTTGAAGACTCGGCGACGGACTAATTCAACGAGTGGTGTCTTTGGTGATCGCCTGCAGTGGCATGGACGGAGAAGGCAAGAAAGCACCGAATAGGGGATAGCACACTATGTTTTTAAAGACATTTCGCACATGATGGGAACCGAGCTCTTTTCAAGGCCGCTAACGAAATGAGTTCGCCGGCATTCTGACAGTTGTAGAATACCGGCGCTCAAGCGGGGCTTGACTTTGCCGGCGCTGCACCAAGCCAGTGCAGTGGCTCCACTGTACTTCCGGCAGAAGGCCCTAGCTCCACACCTACGGAGGTATTTCACCGCTCCGCGTGTACATCCGCAAGTACATATTACAGCGCCAGGTGCGGAAAGAAAACCCACCGCCGATGAAAATGTGCGTGTTCAATGCTCCCGCGTCTTTCCAACGTGGGATGGCCTCCAAATGCTTCCATTCCTTGCCGTCTTTGGTGAACTAGCAAGGTCCGACATCCGGACTCCTATCATGTAGTTGCTGCTCCTTTATTTCAACGCGGTAGCTTGGAAGGCCGTCATGTCCACTATCCGGGTTTACTCCGTCGTTAGTCCATACGCGCCCGCCTTCCCCGCATTCACACCTTTTACACTTGACGTTCAACTGTCCAGTGCCGCTAGCCTTGAGGCCAAGACACAGCTCAGGTACTCCATACTCCGTACATTGAGCCAAGAACAGGCACGAGGGGCTCGGTGGAAATTGCGGCCTTGGGTGAGCCGGGTGAGCCCCGTAGGTGTGTGTGGCGCTGCTGAACGAGCCAGGCATCCACGCAGCCTGAATGTGCGACGATTGGTGCTGCGATTGTGTCGCTACATTAACCATGGCCTTTGGGGAGATCCTGATACCAAGTCATATATACAAAGAGAAAATTTTGATTACGTATACGAGCGTGTTAAGGAAAAGTGATTTTCCACGAGCATGTCGGCATCATCTTTGACTACTAGGGAAGTGAAACTGAGAAAAGGACGCTACGGATCGTAGCTACAACATTCGAGATTGATGCCCTTCATGTGAGGACAGCAATAGAGTAGGTCTATTCAGTGATGTACGGAGTAGTTACGGAACAACTGGATTGATCTGACTCCACAATTTGATGCGGCTACATCCCGCGTCACACACCCTCGCACGTAATTTGTATGTAAACCCGGCAGCCGCGATATGTAGTTTGCAATAATATCGCTGTAATTACAAGTGCTTACAGCGTACAACCTGCTATTCGGGACACCAATCAGGGCACATTACAGGCCTCTCAATCAGAAGGGCAAGAATGCCGTTGGTCTCCATCTGCCTCTCCTCTCTGTGGCGTCCCCGTTGCCTCTTTTTATTCCCCTCTTCAACCCTCGGCTTCCGTCGTATTTCCTCGTGTTTCCGACCTTCCAGTATGCCTCATATCCTCCTTGTTATCCAACAATGCCACCCCGCTCCAGGCAGCCGCGCGAGGGCAATGGAGTCAGTCCTATCAGCTACAAAAATACCACGACCTTGGTATGCCTATCTGAGCAAGTCAACATTCTACGTTCCTGAACTAAGTACCTAGCACTATAATTCGAGCCTTGCTTCGCTAGTCCTGGGCATGTGCCGCTTACTTATATCTACCACACGATACTCAGGTTGCCCCGCAACTTGAAACGTCACTACAAGAACACTTGTCATGGAGCGATGAGTGCCACCATTGAGGCCAGTCGTCCCAGCAATAGGATCGACTGGGAAGCAGAGATCGCATTGCCTAAGTCGTTTCCTAATATGGTTTTGCAAAGACGTGGACCCAAGACAGGTGACCTGACAATTTTTCTTACCGGAGCGACTGGCTACTTGGGTCGTCATCTCCTTGCATCCTTAATCAAGGACGACAGAGTCACACACATAGTTGTATTGCTACACAGTGTAGCAGATATTGGGACAAGTATTCATAGGAGGGATAAGGTCTCCTTCGTCGAGGGCGATATCTCCTTACCCAATCTCCACCTTTCAGAGAGCCTCTTCAGGAACCTCACAGAGACGGTTGATGTTGTGGTTCACTGTGCTGCTAATAGGTCTTTCTGGGACAATTATGAAGTCCTACGACTTGTAAACCTTGAATCTGTCAAGGAACTGGCGCGCCTAACAGCAAAACATGCTCTTCCTTTGCACTTTATGTCATCCGGTGCTGTAACGTTGTACGCAAATGGCATTACACCCCCCACTGATGGTAGCAACGGCTATGTCGGAACGAAATGGGCGGCCGAGGAGTTTCTTCATCGAGCTTCCGTGGAATTTGGAATGCCTGTATATATTCATAGGCCAACTACCATGCAACAGGCCTTTGAAGATACTACACATCGTGATGACGTACTCAAGCAGTTGATTGAATGTGGGAACAAACTTGGCGCTCGACCAAATTTTGATGATATCTGCGGCTCGGTGGATGTTATCCCGATTGAAATCATCGTACGGTCAATTCATCAGTCCATAATTTCATCCACAAGCTTCAGTTCCATTGATGGCGGTCTTGTGCAGATATTGAACTATGAAGCTAATCTTCGAGTGCTTGTGAAAGACTTCGCGATGGACGCGAAGTCTAACGAAAAACTGCACAAACTTCCCAGTATGCCGATATTAGAGTGGTTTGGTAGGGCTAAGAGGACTGGCTTTGGCTATTTCATTACTGCACAGGATTTGGAAATGGGCACAAAGGACGGAATGTTGGTTTCTAAGCGCTAAAAAGGATTTACTACAGGAGACAATAAAGTTGAATAACTGATTAAAATTCGACAACCGAAAATTGTTTTTTCACGAGAAGGATATGCATGCCACGCCGAGATAACATTTAGGCACTCTCAAAATCGGCAAGAGACAATCAAGGTTAACACAAGGCACTGCATTAGACCAAACGCTGGATTTCGTCTTCAGAAGTTGAAATTTAGGCCTAATCAATGGTTCCTTAGGCTCTGTGCCCAAGTCGACAATGCATTTTGTTTGTACATGAGGATGAGGAGTTTTCTCCTATTAGTCTAACTTAGATTCTCACCATCGTGCACATAGCTAAAGGTTGATTCCTGGATATATTTGCTTTTTATACAAAACCCACGGTGTCCAATCAGAAACAGTGCATCTTACAACAAATGATCCCTTGGTCCTTCCGTCGAGAAGCTACAAGAGAAGATTATAGAGTGACTGTGAAACGGGTCCGGAGATAACCCCCGTAACGGTAAAAGAGCCACGGCACCGGTATGAAACCAAGAGTGATAAAGCCAAGAACGCTGTTACCCCACCCCAACCCAATTTTACTGTATAGCGGCGAAGCAGCGAGATCTAGAAATGCTCCAAAAGGCGAGCGAACGAATAGATTGGCAGCAAGAGCCGAAGCAGCAGCCTGGACGCCAAAGGAATCCACTAGGTAAATCTGACCAGGGATAACAACGAACAAAGACCCTAGCCCAATAAAAAATGTACCTAGGATAGGCACAAACCAATGTATATGGTAATAAGCCGTCCAGCCGTACATAAAAAAGCCTAACGGTGTGACTGGGCTGAACCATTTCATCAGGATTAAACGCTTCTCGGGCTCTGTAGGCTTTTCTCCCTGCTTATGGCCCAGGAGTTTGTCGCTAAGGATTGAGAAGAGAATAAGACCAAAAAGCATGCCAAGACCAAGGCCAAGGTATGCTAGCCCGGAAATTCCTGGGCTGAAGCCATAAATGCCTTGAAATACCGACGGGAAAGTGGTGAAGAGTAAGAAGATAAGACCAAACATAAGACCAGTGTAGAGAGACACAAGGAAAACTATTGGTGATAAGAATAGTAGCTTTAGAGGTCTTAAAATTCCCCGTCGTAGAAGCATCCAGGGTGTGCCTTTAGTAGCTTGTTTTGGCGTGAGCTTGAGATTCCCGGTCTCCCTGCGTAGTCGGTTGGCCTTTCTTTGGAGTAGAATGATGGCATTGGTCTCTCGCATGAACACTATTGTGACAATTGCTAGAGTACCGGTCTAGAAGGAGAGACAGAGTCAAAAAAGAATGTACGCTTCAGGATGAATGGTGAAATCTCACCAGTATCATGATAATGCGGAAAGTCCAACGCCAGCCTATATACTGTGAGACGAATCCTCCAATTATAGGTCCAAGCACCTTGAAATTTGTTAGCTACTGAAAAGAACAACATCCACTTCTGGTCCAAAATAAAAATACGTACCGGCCCAAGAATAGGACCCATGGTAAACAGGGCCATGGCCTTGCCTCTTTTTTCCTGGAGAGTGACGTCGGCAACAGTGCCACCTCCAATGCTCATTGGACCTGATGCGGCGCAGCCACAAATAAAACGAAAGACGAGAAACATGGCAACGTTGGTGCTGAAGGCGCAGCCAGTTGTAAAGGCAAAGTACACGATGTTGTAAACGTGATATATTATGAGGCGACCGTATAACTCCGAGAGAGGTGCGAGGACCAGAGGACCGAGCGCGAAGCCGAGGACGTACAAACTGACAGTCATGGACTCAACGGTGGTGCTAGTAATGTGAAATTCTTCCGCGAGCTCCTGGGCCCCAGGTGCAAACATGGTCGCAGCCAGGTTGCTATAAACTGGGTCAGCTCGAATGCTACTCATGACATTTTCAAGAAGACAACTAGTAAGCTTGAGGAGACTCACGCAACCAGGGTAAAAAGGCTGACCAAGATGACATGAAGATTTTTCTTGGCTGACGTCCAGTTGAGTGGATTGGCCGGGTCATCAGGGCTGTCCCAGTCAACGACATCGGGATCTGTAGGTGCAATCGACTCCCTCTTGGTGGTAATGGATGAAGAGGAGCCAAGTGGTCGGATATTGGAACTGGAATTTCCAACATCACCAGCTTCTATCTCGTGACTGAGTATGTTTTCGTTTAGAGCAGCCATAAGTGTCCAACGGCGACGGGGGAAAGAGGTCAGTAGGAACGTTTTCGTAAAAACTTTCTCTGGCCATGAGTCCATGGATTTCGTAGCCGAGACTTTTATTATCTCGTGGCGGAGAACCGGAATGGATACGAGGCGTCTTAAAAATAATGTGCATCAGGTAACAGCTAACCGCTAGGTCTAGGGCGGCTTATCGGAGCGGAGCATCGGAACGGAGCATCGGAGCAGACCCGTCCATTGGTGGAGTGTTATGCTAAGCCACAAAGGCACACGGTCTCAATGGACACGGATGTTCTAAGTCCGATGCGGGTCCAATGAATTGTTTTGAGTGAGGGATATTTTTTTAATCGAGCACTTCCTGGCTTTAAGCGACGCCTCTTGTCAAGGCAGTTTTCATGATTCTCCTAACATAAGGCCAACTTAATGCTTCAGACATTGCGGCCATAATTAGCCCCTTGAGTCTTCCTCTGTCGCGTTTTGTTGTAGTGCTGGTGGTCTGACCTCAAGCACCTCCCGTCAAATGTCTGATCAAGAAGAGCCACATTTGCCAGAATGGGGGCCGGGGAAGACAGCTGTAGGGAGGGCGCGCCTTCCTTCAAGTAGACGACGAGAACGACCGACGTTATCCTGCAATCTCTGCCGCAGAAGAAAGTAAGGAGCCCTCCGGCGCAACATCTGAAAGTTCACACCGCCCGGGGGATCCCCAGTGTGCGCGCACTCAGGGCAGCCTCTTGTCCACACAGTCTATTTCTCACCCATTTGATCACTCACTCACTCACTTTAATTGCCTAGACTTCGATGCGATCGCCAGCAACCCTGTGGAAACTGCACCCACCGAGGGTTGGGTCACTCATGTGCTTATGTTGATCATTCACTACCAGCGGGGCAATGTCAATCTCCCACCGTGCAAGAGAGGATACAACAGCTCGAGAATCTTGTTGTGGACTTGATGCAGAAGACATCAACGATGATGTCATCACGGGAGCTGTCGTCTAGTCCGCCAGTGACGCCCGGTCCAAGCACAGTACCTGCAGATACTTGCGTCTCGACGCCTGCCGTGGAGGTTTCAGCAGACGATTGCTCGGCGAGCTCTGACTTTGGCAGCATGCGATTCACTAATTCAGGCACAAGCTATGTCCACGGAGCTCATTGGGCTGCAATTCTGGACGAAATTGCAGAGCTCAAAGATCACTTTGAGAAGGAAGACAAGCCACAGCCAGGTTCTCAAATGCAAAACGAACCTTCAATGCCACACTGGACGGGACCGCAGCTCCTCTATGGCTGCTCAATGCTTCCAACCAAGCAGGAAATTATCGCTTCGTTACCGGCTCGTCCAGTCGTTGATCGGCTGATATCCCGCTACTTCAACTCCTTCGAAATGTCTCCAGGTCAGTGTGGAACGTGGCGATAGTAATCGCAGGTCGACTAACACTACGCCCTTGGCAGCTGTGCTTCATAGTGTCCAATTCCTCAAAGAGGTAAACGCCAGCGTATCTGGACTATTGTGATTTTTTTCTATCATCTATCGCTAACAGTACAAGTATGATGACTTTTGGGTTGATCCATGTGCTACGCCAATCACTTGGCTTGCCCTGCTATTCACGCTCATGTGTCTGGCAACCCAGTTTCAAGTATTTAGGCTCGACCCAAGCGACCAAGTCTCTACCGTTCTCAGGGAGCAAGACCTCAAGATATACGTTAGCATATACCGACAAAGGGTTGTTCAGTGCCTGGTGCTGGGTGACTACACCAAAGGTGGTCCCTATGTGCTTGAGACACTCATGTTATACATGGCCGTGGAACTCTTCCTCCGCAATGACGCGGAGATAGGAAACTGGATACTCCTCGGCACTATCGTACAACTGGCGCTGCACATGGGCTACCACAGGGACCCAAAGCGGTTCAAGAATATATCTGCGTTTGAGGGCGAGATGCGCAAGCGGATCTGGGCGACTGTGGTTGAACTTGACCTTGGGATATCAGCACAAATGGGCCTCCCGAGGCTGATTAAGCAGTGGCAAGCAGATGCGCCAGAGCCGTTGAATCTACAAGACAGTGACTTTAATAAGGCTACAGTTGTCATGCCGCCATCGCGACCGGAAACAGACCTCACGCCTATGCTATACCGCATTGTCAAAGCAAGGCTGATGACTGCCATTGGATATATCTGGGACTTTGCGGCCGACTCTAGAACCTATACGCACGTAGAAATAATGGACATGAACAAGCGGCTGCAGGATGCGCACGCGTCCATTCCGGAACAGCTTCGGTGGCAGTCGATGGCACACTGCATCACAAACTCGCCCCAGCTTATTATGCAGAAGATCTTCTTGGAGATCATGTTTCAGAGAGCGCGGATCGTGCTACATCGCAGATATCTGCATGGATTCCCAGACAATACCGACTACAACTATTCGCAAGAGGCATGCTTGGACGCAGCGCTCACCCTTCTCGATTATCAGCAGATGTTGCAGGACGAGACGCAGCCATTTTGCCAGCTGTACCAGGAGAGATGGAAAGTCTCGTCCCTGGTCAACCATGACTTCCTCCTGGCAATTAGCGTGCTGTGCTTATATCTGAAGCAGCCAGCTAGCGACGGTGAGGCCAAGCCCACTGGTAGTATACCAAATGAGACAATCCTAGGGGCTCTCAAACGATCCTACTATGTTTGGCTGTCCTCGAGCGGCTCTTCCAAGGAGGCATTGGAGGCGACCAGGGCATTGCGCTTGGTCCTGGGTATACCAAGATTAGAGACTCAGACAAGATCTCCTCTCGAGCTGCAGCAGCAACCAACGTCGCCTGATATCAACGCAGCAAGCTACTGTCAAGGTGAACTATTCGTCCTTTGTGTTGAAACCACCTCCTTCTTCAATCATTCGGCGAACACTCAGCTGACTGTACACGTACCGCAATGCAGGTTTCGAAATAGAGTTCCCCGCCGTCACTTTCCATTGGCCTGAACTGAGTGTTGACACTGGTATCGACTGGCAAATGATGGGCGATGAAGGACCATAGACAACAAACTCGCGTTGATCCATTCGAGGACTGTCTGCTTATATTGGTCTCACAGCAATGAACACGATTGGCTCTATACAGCGACGCTGGGTCGCGCAGTGTTTGGCATAGGCATACTCTGCGTAAATCCGCTTAATGCCTGCCTAGGGTAGTTCGTCAAGGATTCTCCATCCAATGGAAAATTCAAGAAGCTTGCAAGCCAGTACACGGGTGCAGCCTTGAACGATTAAATATCAATGTAATGTACCGCATCTCAAGGTATCACAGGAAAAGCATCAGTTTAAGGCGTTTATGGATGGAGATGGTCCTATAGTAATATCCGCAACGGATACGGAAAGGCATAGCTCGACGGATAGAGATCTGTGTAGGTTTCACAGGGAGCTCAGGTATTGATACCGAGCGCACAGGGCGAGGGTTTCGGTATTCCATTCGTATCTGTTTCTAAGAAAGAAAAGAAGGAAGGTTTCACGTATTACGAGTCCCTTTGCATAGCTAATATCGAAGATTGAATATATTGCCGATCTTCTATAGGCTCCACCTGTGCTGGAGGTCCTTTTGCCGTGATAATATGGTTTTGACTACTTAAATTGTATTCTCTTGCTACCAAAAGATGAAGCTGTTATTACCAATTCATCTTCTGTCGAAATAACGCCTCAAGTGATTGCACTTTACTCGCCAGGATGCCAGGTCCTGAGCACTCCCACCCGCTGTTTGCAACGGCATGGTCTTTGAAGACCAATTGTGCCAAGTCAAGTTGGAAAGGCGAGCTCAGCCCTATTCCCTGCTCGGTGCTGCTGCTGCCTGAAATCACGTCATCCTCCCCTCGTCGCGAATTCTTTAGAGAGTTGGGGAACGCTGTAAGGTCATCCACGGATTGGAAGGCGTCGAGGAGTATCATCACCGCCATGTAAATTTTGCTGCTCATTCTATGCGTAGAAGGAAGTTGGCCTAACTGCAGCTCCCGGTGCATGGGAACGACAATAGCTACGACAGGGAACAACAATAGCTGTCACAGGGAACGATAATAGCTATTATAGGAAACGACAATAGCTGTCACAGGGAATAACAAGGCTGTCACAGGGAACACTAATAGCTGTCACAGGGAACGACAATGGCTGTCGACGATTCTACAATCAGGAAAGCACGCGCACCGCATCGTCTGATGGAGGCAATTGAATTCGTGTTAATTTCATCTCCGTACATAGATATATAGGTGCCGCTTAATTAGACAGAGTGAGCACGGGTCGCTCGACCCTTTTCCTTCTTTTTCTCCCGCTGGCGGCGGCGGTGGTGGTGGTGGTGGTGGTGGTGAGAGGCGGCGGAGGCAGGGCAGGGGCAGGGGCAGGGGCCAGGGCTGGGACGGCAGTGGCAGCAGCGGCTGCGGCAGCGGCGGCGGCCATTGTGGTGGCGGCGGTGGCTGCGGCGGCACAGGCCATTGTAGCAGCAGCAGCAACAGAGGCACTAGCAGCGGCAGAGGCAGCAGTAGCAGCAGCAGTAGCGGCAGCGGCAGAGGCAGCGGTAGTAGCAGCGGGGGTTGCAGCGGCAGCGACCGTGGCGACGGCCGTGGTGGTAGGGGCGGCGGCAACAGGAACAGCAACACTGCCACTTTGTCCTCGTCGTCCTCCCTGGCGCCCTGCGTATGCATTAGTGACAGATTCAACAACAACAAAAAGATGGAGGAGAGTATGTACCATGGCGCCGGGGGCAATCTGCGGCCAAATGGCCGGTCTGCAGGCAGTTAAAGCAACGCCTCATCTGTAAATAATAAGTTTAGTTTGCCGTTATGTGCATACATGACACAATCCGTACTTACTGCGTGAGAATTTTTTGACTCGAAAAAAAAAAAAAAGACTCTTTTTCGATCTAATTGTGTTCTGTTAGCATGCAGAAGTAAACGTCCATGATCGCGGATGGTACTCACGTCGGTTATGAGGGCTGAAGAGAAAAGAAAAAGAAGAGAAAAAAACCTCTCCAACATGAATTTTGTAATTAAACTGATCAGTCACTAGGTCCCGCCCACTCTTTCCACGACGTCGACATCAGACTGATCGGTTGCTAGGGGGCTGCTCGCTCTTTCCCGTGGCGTCGACATCACACCTGCTGGTTGTTGACCGGTTACTACATCAAATTGACCGATTGATGGATCAACGACACGATTTGGGCAGGCAAAGGACTATGCAATGACATCAAGCACACCTTCATGTTATCTCACAAAGTCATTCGTGGTAGGAACGGCTTATTTCTCAGAAGGAAGGAACAGGAAACTTGTATGTTTAGCTGAAAGCTACATCACTGCTCAAGAGCGATTGGGACAGCCATGAAAAAAAAAAAAAGACCGGTTGCTAGACGTACTCGCTCTTTCCACGGCATCGATATCAAACGAAGCGGCTCTTTCCACGGCTGGTGAAGCAATGCCCATCCCCCTCCCCCCAAAAAAAACATACGCAGTCCAGACATACATTCTCATTCTTCAAATAACAAGTCAAATCCACAAGACGCACTACAAACCATTTCAGTTTCTTCCTCTACTTTACTTTACACGTTTCGTAACTTAACTTTGAAAGCTTTGTAAGTCTGCATCACTCAAAATGGCTGGAGCGAATAACTTCACACAGCTGCAGTTCGGCGTCGAGCTGGAAATGCTCATTCGACCGCGAGCCGAATGCATTCGGTCACTGGTTGGCTGGTACGGGTTCGATAACTCACCGGGAGCCCATCTCACCGACATGCAGGGCGGCCGTCGGGACGATAATCGTAGGGCTATCCGCGAACATCTGGAAGACCTTCTTATAGACAGCGGCCTACCGGCAAGATTATTCGACGAAGACGAGAGCGACTTTACCAAATGGACCATCGATAGCGACCCCTCCATTCAAGAATAGGATCTTGCTTATGGAGTGGAGCTTTCGTCGCCTATATACCAAGCGCTAGATGTTGGACTCTGGATGCAACAGCTTCAGCGCTTATTTGCTGTAGTTCGGAACAGTTTTGAGATCTGCACGACTAAAGACGATGGATGTGCCACACATGTTCACATCGGCACGGCTTCTAGTTTTAATCTTAGCCAGATTCGCAAGCTCTCTCAGGGCGTGTTCCTTTTCCAGGATATCCTATCGGTCGCTTCACCTTTTGATGAGTACTCTCGTACCGTCCCACTACCGTCCTCGCATTATGCTGAGGTACAGAGTCTCAACAAGAACGAGATTCTTATGGCTATGAACCCCCCGCTCCCACCGACAAACCTTGATACTTCTGCCGAATGGGATCGCAAGTATGTGGCATGGAATTTCCTTTCTCTTGACACCCTTGGCACCATTGAATACCGCCAGGGTATATTTTCCACGTCGCCCCGCGACGCCGTTGGGTGGATCACATTGGCACTCGCTGCCGTCCATGTGTTTTTGGATGATGATCTGGATGTTCTCTTTCGCGCCCATCGCGAAAGTGGCGGGCAAAGTCTGCTTTCCCTGCCAAGAACTGCATTGACTTACCTCCTTCGCAACTCTGAATACTTGACGGTCTCAGATCCCTGTCTAGATATCCCGCCGGACTTTTTAGATTAGTGTTGGATCTTTTTGTCACGGGGACAACGCCCTCGCCTTCGGGCTGACAGGCTGTGTGCCGTCGCCTTCGGGCTGAGAGGCTGTTGATTTTTAGATTAGTGTTGGATCTTTTTGTCACGGGGACAACGCCCTCGCCTTCGGGCTGACAGGCTGTGTGCCGTCGCCTTCGGGCTGAGAGGCTGTTGATTTTTAGATTAGTGTTGGATCTCGTTGTCAGGGGACAACGCCCTCGCCTTCGGGCTGAGGGGCCGCCGAGCGCCATCGCCTTCGGGCTGAGAGGCTGCCGATTTCGCGTGCCATCGCCTTCGGGCTGAGAGGCCGCTGATTTCGAGGGCGGTGCCGAACGATGTGTCCACACCTTCTCGTGGTGTTCGGCGTCAGTACCCGCTATGGGGAAGCTAAGATGGACATTGTTGTATTATTTCGTTATTAAAGCCAGATTCATAGAGCAGTTTGACATAGTAGAAAATTGTGGAAATGAATATATTGATGATGTCTTGTGCCTCCTTCCGGATTCATCTAATCCGTCGATTTTTCTTCGGATTCCCTCGTTGTCCGATGTGTCCTTGCACAGCCGAAAACCTCCTGCAGCCAACAGGTAGCTTAGATTCCGTAAACGAGCTCCCACGGTCAAGGTTGATCAGGGAAAGCGGGGCTTTGCCTGAGATTCGTGACAAAGCAAGGCGAGGGCAAGCAGAGAGAAGCCTTAATAGGGACACAAATGGAGGTCCTTCTCTCCGCCTCTCTCTAAATTAGTCCAAGTTTTTTAATTCGTTCGGCCATTGGTCGACGAAATTCGTGATATCGTGATGTACTGTATTGCAAAGATGTGGTGTTGAGGAATCCTAAACTACGAGATAATTAAGTACTTGGCGTGAAGTGTAAAGTTCTGGCGCGCGCAGCGCGCAGGCCTTCTAAATAGGCGCAAGGAGCAGTGCAAGCAGTCACTTGCATTGACGGATCTTTTTGGTCTATCGGGCTAACAAGCACACCTTCTTGTTATCTTACATGAAGAGTTTGCCTTTAAAACAATTAAGAGCTAATATGCATTAAGAGCACTAAGCAAATGCTCTTTATGTGGCGGCGAGCGCTATATACAGACTTCAAAATATTGTCCTATTTATTATAATTATCTTTGTTCACAATCTTTAGTTATTAAGCTGAAATAAGACTCCCGTGAGTTATCATAAGGAAGAAGCTCTCTTCTTTCTTTATTACTTAGTATTTCCTATCATATCTTGTTTATCTACTTATCTGAGCTATTCAACATCGCTTAGCTTATTTATATTAATTACTCAATAACTTCTACATTTCATCTGTTTAAAAGGCCTACGCTGCTCATAGTATCGTCGTGGTCGGGTGAAATATTGTAATCTGACGCATGGAATTCTGCGGTTGGCTATTGCGAAGAGATTACGTGAGCGCCCACGGGACCCGTGGCTCATACTAGTTCAGTGTTGAAGAGAAGGAGACTTGAAGTATATTATATTTATGGAACGGCTTTAGGAAAGACTTGCACTCTATATTGGCGAGTTAATGCCTGAAAAGTGAGCCTGCACTTTAAGAGTGACGCAGCTCTTCAAGCTGTCCAGGTGTTGTTCAGCAGAATGAATGTTCAACAGAGTGAATGCTCAACTCAAGTGAATCACTCAACAGTTAATTGTTGGATAACACGTGTGTGAGAGTGGATGCGTGGATACACAGGCAGTCAGAGAAAGGATACGTGGCCTCTGGGCCCAAGACCGTGTCCTAGATTGTAGGGGTATTTATAGGGGTATTTATAGGGGGACTTCGATAGGGACATTAGACGAGGAATTCTTCCTCAATCTTCACTGTAGCACAGCACTCCCCATCAATGCACAAGAATTTAAACCTCTCCAATTTATTCCAACATTTGTGGGTTGCACAGGATTGTGCAACGATCCAGATCGTCGGCTTCAAATTGAATATATTCATAAGTCTCTGTATCTATCTAAGAAGAAAAAAACATGTCAAGGTGGGAGGCTCGATATCGCCGTATAAATATCGTAGCTGAAAGGTGACCACGTGATGCTCTCTGTGCTTCCTATTGTGCTTGGCGGCAGGATTCCAATAACATTAGTACCAACCACTGTTACAATATCCTCTATCCAAGGGTGCTATCTTCAGGCCCAAGTATTTAAAAACTGTGTATTTGTTTACACCTAAATCAGAGAACTATAACAGACCAAGAAAAACACTATGTAATAAGGTTGTTAGCTGCATTGTTATTGCGTGCTAGCAAAGCTAGCTGGCTCGCGATAGCCTTGGCCACTACGCACAAGCAAAACTTTAAACCAAGAAAATTTGCTTGCACGTGCTCACGCTAAAAAAAAACCTTAGAATATCGCATGCATATATAAGCCCGGGCTTGCCCGTAATCTATTATTCTTTTTTTTCTCCAACAACTCTGTTGCTTATACACACTATCACATAACAAACAGCTCAGTTTTTCTTTCAACTTTTCTTTCCATTGCAACCAACACTATGACTACACCTAAATCTACCCCCAAAAATATGGCCAAGTATTTAATGAGGCAACGAATCAAAAACCATCCGTTCGACAGTTGCAAGCCAAACAACCCAAACATACCATTTTTCTACATGTCCGAAGAATATAGGCGATGTCTCTTAGCAGACCCACCAGCCGGGTCGCACCCGGACCGCAGTTGTGTGTATCTAGTAGAGCCAGGCTTATTTTCCATCGAGATATACGAAGCTATTATTACAAAATCTCTAGGCTGTTGTCCGGCTCTACAGAAATACATCTGCGAATGCGGGGTGGTGCAGCTGTGTCGCTCAGCGAATCCATATGTCCCTGCAAGCGCCGCAGTGGATAGGCGCCTCCGTGAGGAGCGTGACATCTGCTTCACGCTGGTCTCCCTTTCGGAGAGGATACAGATCCACAATTGGATGGACGCCCATGGGGTCAAGATGATTGCTACCCCCCAAATGGCGACGCCATACGGGTATATGAAGGTGGGTATGGAGGTAGACGTGCAGATACGCCAAAAGGCATGCGAAGAGCTTGGCTTGGGTTTCGATGACGCCGATTATCCACGCAGTGCACTTCCACCGGGTGTTATTCCTGTTATAAACAAATCCATATACGAATGGTCTTTACTTTCCGCCGATGGAATTGCTCGCAATGGGCGGGCGACTGACGACTGTGGAATCAAGAGGATCGAGTGGCCAATACGACGAGTCGTCTAGTTCGCGGGCTGTTACGGATAACAATTCTCTTACTAGAGATGATATTGTGAGGGGATTTGCTGATGTAGGATTAGTTTTCGGCGGACTTGTAATGTCAGGAGTCCAAGTGAAAGATACGACGTTATATCTCATCCCAGGAACGCTTGCTAGCCGACAGGAGTTGACTCCAGATATTATAACCACCATGTGAAAAGCAATGCGTTTTCCGCCTTGTTCTATATTGTGCATCATATTAGGATGACATTTTGTTACAAAGTTCCCTCTTTCTAAAGCCCCATGTCAGTAAGAGACGGATTTTCTCTGTAGGATAAGGAATCTTCTGGTTCTATTAGTGTATGCTATACACAAGTTTCATGATGCTTTGCCGACCCAAAAGGCACGCCTATAACTCACGTATGCTGGAGTCTGACACACACCCAGCAACGCTCCGTACACTTTCGTCAAAGGCTCACGCAGAGACCTTCTGTAATTCGTAGTGACCTTTCTCTTGCCGAGATCAAATGGTCTGACAGCTTACTCGTCGATTATCGAGTCGCTGACCACTTCAAATAAACATATTAAATAGGGATATAATGCACTTAACACACTTGATAAAACTTCAGGGCAAAAACTTTATGAATTCTTGACTACTCGATGCCTTGTTCTTGCAAGGTCCTGATCCTGCTACTTATAGCTACGATATTCCTTCTGACCAAATTGGTCACTCACGTGCATCCAACCCTGTCACTCTAGAGGATTTATTCCGCCCACACAACGTTTAGATAGGAGCAAGAGGCTCGCCGTCTCTGGTCTTGCGGGCACCATACTTCTCCAGACGGATAGCTTGAATAGCAATGTGGCCGCTCGTGTCCATTGGGGAGAAGCCATCGAGTGTATCCATAGACGACTCAGTCTCAGAGTAAAGGTTAGAGGTCTCGCTGGAGCGTCCGACAACGAATGCGCTGCCTTTATAGGCAACCATATTGACCTTGCCCTCGACGTGCCTCTGGCTAAAGATAATAGAGTCATGGAGAAACGCTCGCTCTGGGCTAAAGTACATGCCATTGTAAAGACAGGCTGTCCAGTTTGAGGTGACCATCTGGTCACGGATAGCACGGACCTTGGAGTCCATGACAAGGCCCTCAAGATCTCGGTGGGCGGTGCGCAGGATCGTCAAGCCAGGGGTGTCGTAACAGCCACGGCTCTTGAGACCAATGAACCTTGATTCAACAATATCGACACGACCAACTCCAGTAGCTCGGCCAATTTCGTTAGCGGCCTTATAGATGTCCAGTGAGCCAGCCAGTAACTGTCTTGTCACCGACCTCAAGCTTAATTGGGATGCCCTTCTCGAAGTGGACAGTGAACCTAGTTGGCTCGTCAGGAGCCTTCATGGGATCCACGGTCATTGTCCACATGTCGGCTGGCGGCTCAAGCTCAGGTTGCTCGAGTAGACCTGCCTCGTAAGAGCAATGGATAAGGTTGGTATCCATCGAAAACGGCTTCTGCTTAGTCGACGTCACAGGAACGCCCTTTGATTCAGCAAAGTCCAAGAGTGCTTGACGCCCGGCGAATCGCTCGCAAAACTCCGGTACGCGCCACGGGATGATTGTCTTTGTCCTCTGATCCAGGGCCCTCCATGCCATCTCGAATCTGACCTGGTCATTCCCGTTACCTGTGCATCCATGACTCAAGAATTCACAGTTATACTGCTTGGCCACTTTCATCATCGCCCTCGCGATGACAGGCCTGGCCAACGACGTCCCCAAGAGGTAAGCGTCTTTGTATACCGCGTTGCATTGCACTGCTGGCCAAACAAGTTCCTCCACTAGCTCCTGCTGCAGATCCTGGATGATCATGCATTCGGCACCGATCTTCTCGGCCTTTGCTTTGACTACGTTGTAGTCCTCATTTTGTCCCACATCTGCTAGGAACGCAACAACAGTATGGCCCTTCTCAATGAGCCAGGCCAGGATAACAGAAGTATCCAAACCGCCAGAGTATGCCAGACAAACGCGCTTGGCAGCCAATGTGATAGTTGATTGAAGTGGAAAAGATAAGTAGGAAGCGAATCAAGTTGATGACTGTCAGTGTAAGGCTTTCATCCCGCCGAGGCCGGAGTCGATATGAGATCTACAAGATAGAGTCCACCGTACTAATGCAACAATGGCCCAGTTCAGGTCCGCTATGACCGCGAAGGTCACCCGAAGGCCCACTAGAAGGGCAAAATCAGAACAACAACAGGCGCGGCATTCACAAACCGGGCGCGCAACATTATGGGTTCAGCTTTGATCGCAGCTTGCAATCAAAGCTGGGGGGGTGTGTCACAGGAAAATATGAGCCTATTTAAGGGTCATAACTACACATGAACAGTGGCCTCTGGCTTCGCCATTTTTTGTGTGACAATATTGTTGGAATATCCCGTCAAGGCACGCGGGTAAGCACGTGGGCCCCGTGGGCACCCCGGCGCGCCTCTTATATACGGCGCGTGCATGGATACTCTTCTTCTTCTTCTTCTCTTCTCTTTTAGATAGTCACGAATGAATTGAATTGTCTTGCACACTGTTTTGCTTCACCTTCTGGTGTCGATACCCTCGTCACCCGAAGCCCTGTGCTTCCTACAGATATTCTTATGTGACTGTCCGCCGACAGCACTCGGCCCATTAATTCGACGAGCCGCTCCCCATCCTCGAAGTAGATGATGACAGGCTCGGCATTACCCGAACAAGGTCCAAGGCCCATTTATCTTTAATGTGCCCCTGCTAATCTATTGGACAACCACCAACAGCTTGACTGGCGATTCGTCCCTGCTAGGTTCGACAAGTAATAGGTTTAATGAGCCCCACTTGATATTTGTTCCTCCAGTTGTTGGAATAGACAAGAGAGGTTCATATTGATCTGAATAGATGGGAAGAGCTCTGTTACAGTGATGATGGAGGGAGAATTCCTCGTTTAACGGCCCTGTCCAAGTCCCCCTATAAATACCCCTACAATCTTAGACACGCCTGTCCTAAATTCCTGCCTTGGCCCCAGAGGCCACGTATCCTTTCTCTCACTGCCCGTGTATCCACACATCCGCTCCACACACACACGTGTAATCCAACACCTGTGCAGTCGGAGATACATAGGTCGGAGCAATTTGAACAGTGGCCTGATATGACGCACTTGGGCATACTACCCTTCATATCTGGTTGCATTCTGACCATAGCCCCCAGCCGAGTCTCGGAGATTTAACGAAAACAGGCTGGGATCCTCACGCGCCATGCCACATAAATGTCCAATTCGCCTAGTTATAGCATTGCTGCGGACTTGCAGACATGAGGACGCGTGAGCAGGTTTACGCCCGCAACTCTACGGTACTATTCTTAGATACTGATGTAATAATTAGGTGATTCTTCCCCTAAAAATTTTCGCCATCTGCCATTTGTTCTTTGTTCCGGCAGGATCTGCACCAGGTAGCTGCACTTCGCACCACCGCGCAAGATTTTCATACCTATATATTTGTTGATCTTCTACTGAAGTTGCGATGCCTTCTTCGAACACGTCTCTCAAGATCAGTTTCGCTTTTGTCGCAATGCTGCTAGCTGCAGCGTCTGGAAGCCCTCCGGGCCGAGCTTGGAAAAGAGCTGCTCCCGAGGCTAATTTGACGAGGGCACATGAGGTTCGCAGTGCTTTCCAAACCGCGTGGGATGGATACTACAAGCACGCCTTTCCTCATGATACTTTGTTGCCGATCAGTGGCGGACACGAGGATGACAGGTGAGAATTTAGTGATAAGGATGGCGCCCAAGATGTTTTGCGAGTTCATCTTTCGATATCTGTATGCAAGAATGCGCGCTAAATACGGACTGAATAGAAACGCCTGGGGGGTCACTGCGGTTGATACACTGAGCACTGCCATCATCATAGAGGATGTCGGTGCGGTCAACCAGATTCTCCGGGATATTGAAACCATCGACTTTTCCACAACAAAGGGATTATTTTCCTCTGTTTCGCTCTTCGAGACCAATATTCGATACCTCGCTGGCCTGCTCTCTGGTAGGCAATTTTGCGGGGGTCCACGGCAGCTCTTATTTTGAACTGTTGAGAGATGCGCTAACACCATGCAAGGCTACGACCTTCTCACAGGACCGTCCCGTCACCTCGTTGATAGCAGCAACTCCAAATACGTTGAAACTCTTCTCCGCCAAGCCCGGACCCTTGCCGACAGTCTTAGCATTGCTTTTAACACACCGACCGGCATCCCCGATGACTCTGTATACCTGAACCCAATACGAGGGGTTGGAGGCTCCGAGACAAATAGTCCTGCCGGAGCGGGCACGTTGGTGCTAGAGTGGACGCGCTTAAGCGACCTTACCGGGAACAAGACTTATGCCACGCTTGCTCAGAAGGCTCAGAAATATCTCATCGATCCCCAGGGCGAGGGCTATCCAGGCTTAGTTGGACGCCGTATCAGCATTCGGGACGGCAAATTTAAAGACAACACTGGTAGCTGGGGAGCCAGCGTTGACAGCTTCTACGAGTACCTTATTAAGATGTACTTATACGACCCGAAAGAGTTTGCTCAGTACAAGGATCAATGGGTGCTTGCGGCAGACTCCACCATTAAGTATCTCGTATCGCATCCGTCTTCACGCCCAGACCTAACGTTTCTGGCGGGATACAACGGCAAGATAACCAGCCCGTCGTCCGGTCATTGTAAGTTTAGTTCCAGTAACCTACTCTTTCTTGGCAGGAACATACAGACAAAAACGATTTTTTATATGTATACTCACAACTACTGCAGTAGCCTCTTTTGCCGGCGGCAACTTCATCGTCGGCGGTGTCATTCTCAACGAGCCTAGATATACTCGGCTGGGTCTTTCTCTAGCCGAGTCATACTACCAGACTTACAAACAAACCGCCAGTCATATTGGACCAGAAAGCTTCCAGTGGGTCGCAACCAACACGGACACCGGGCCACCCGCTGGCGACGCCGACTTTTACAAAAGAGCCGGTTTCTGGCCTACCTCCAAGGAATATACCCTACGGCCTGAGACCATTGAGAGCCTGTACTACGCCTATCGCGTGACCGGGGACAAGAAATACCAAGACATGGCCTGGGATGCTTTTCTTGCTATCCGGGATCAATGCAAAGCTGGGTACGGGTTTTCTGGCCTGACTGACGTGACGAAGGAAAATGGCGGAACAAGAGATGATTTCCAGCAGAGCTTCTTCTTATCTGAGGTTCTCAAGTACTCGTATCTCATTTTCGCGGGTGACTCCGAGGTCCAATTCCAGGCACAGGGTAAGAACGGCTTCGTTTTCAACACGGAGGCCCATCCGTTAAAGGTGCGTGGCTGAGTGCAGGCTAGAGTCCTCTGTGGTGTCTCCGTTATAGAAATAAGGCGTAACTGGAATGTTTTCTTCATACAAGTCACTCAACAGGCATTATAAACTATGGCATACTAAATCAATTTGTTTTGTATGCATGACGAAACTCAACATTTAATATTGCTCAAAAAGGTTATAGACTAGAGCAATAACTAATTGCACAGTGTGTATGTGTATTTCTTCTTTGTGCCCGTGACCTGTTTAGTGCCTCTCGGAAGAAGTGATCTCTTTGGCGACCGTAAGGCCATACTCTCGTATCAGTCTTCACAAGCAACCCTGCCAACATGGACGACCTAGAATGACCTTCAGTAGTGCTCTGGGCTGTGAGAAGTGCGATATATCTCTTTGTGAATCAAAAATTTGCTAGGATTTCTATCATAGTATGAAATAGCAGGCAGGATAAATACCTTCTAGTGCTCCACTTCTAATTGGCTACGACCCCCTATCCGGTGCCAAAATGTAGCCTTACGGTCGCCAAAGAGATAGTGTAGACCTATCATAGTTCAAGTTGGTAAACCAAAACATTTTGTCGCCGTAAATCACGTTTCATACCCTATAAAAGTATTCAGTAACATGCGGGTGTAAATTTTCCGACGGATCTGGAATATTTTTTAGGTAGTATGGGCTATACCAATTAGTGATCTGCCGATACAGACCGGATTGATTTCTATTAGCACTTACCTAAATGCTAACGCGAAGAACAGGGACATGCAAGACCGAGCATTATTTAGACCACGATAAGGAGCTTGTTGGCAGGGGCAACTTCTATCCATATGCGGACAAAAATGTCTGAATCAATTGTTAGTGCTCCGTAAGTACTATTTTGCATGTTAAACGCTCACGAGGCATTCTTTCGCTGACTGCCATGAGAATAAGCATAACTAGCATCGAGATCGAAAGTTGTTGGAACCCCTCGTCAAGCACAATAGGAAGCACGGAACAGGTCACTTGGTCACCTTTCGGCCACGATATTTATACGACGATATCAGGGCTTTCTCCCTGACTTGTTTCCTCTTCTTAGACAGACACAGATTAGTGAATATATTGCATTACATCCTGACCGCAACTGGTATCGATACCTTTACACGACACCATGTGCAACTCACAAAAGTTTCTTATTAATTAATCAAACATAAAATGTATAAAGAGTTTTGTTTCGGTTTTACTGTACTGAGTATGTGTTTGTCGAGTATAAGTCGTTCGCAGGAATTTGAGTATCACCTGCGTCAATGGCTATAACCTCTCAGTGCTTTTAGTGTGCTTCGACTAAAGTCAGTTGTTTGATTGCTTCTCGCGTGGTTGTTGATTTGGAGAGATTCTTGATTGTGCCGTTGCTTTTAATAAAGAAGATTCTATCTGCGTGATCAATATATGAAACTGTGATGGCTTTGAGTTAGCGAAAGTATCTTTATTTAACGGAATCTTGGTGCTATTGTACCTGTGGGGGTTATTATTACGACAGTACTTCCAAATCTCTTCAGTAGCGCATCAAGAGCGAAGAGTCGTTGGAAAAGAGCATCTGTGGTGATACGATCCAGGGCGTGCTAAAAGCGTTGTCCAAGATAAGTATAGCGGCTTGAGAGTACACAGCTCTAGCCAATGCCTGTAGATAGTTGTTTTCAGTCGGATGTATGCTTGAAGACACAATGCTGCGCAAGAGTAAATCGCCGGGACTTATCACGCAATGCCTTGGCCCACCGCTATTTCCAGCTACGGTCTGATCGCCATTTGGAAACTGCACAAAGTCTTTATCAAAAAGGCAGGCAGTTATAACCGTTTGATACCAATATCGATCGTAGAACTTACGGCCAAGAATAATTTCCTGAATTGTGATATTTTGTATCCACAGACGTTCATCACAATACGCAACTTCCTGCTGCTCAAAATATAATTCGCCACAGCTAAGACTTGCCTCTCCTATAATTGCTCTTAGTAAGGTAGATTTTCCACATCTAGTAGACCCTATAGCCACAGCGAATTCTGACCGCATTATAGATAAATTTGTATTCTTGAGTATAGGTTCTAGATTCAAGGAGCAATAAATTCGTCGAGAAATACAGTAAGTAGCTGGGGAAATCGTAATTTGATTGAAGAAGATTTGACTCGTAAGGTTGAGGGACATAGCGGACCATGCCGCGGCTTGAGGACCTTTTGACGGAAGGATCCGCAAGGCACCTGAATATGAATCTGCAGGTTGGCGTATTGGATTGTTGGCGAGCCGTGGGGCAGCAGTGTCAGGGGCTCGTTGGATGACTCTGGCCAATAGACGCCTTATATAGCTGGATACTGGGCTATTCGGCATCGGCTGCTACTGCTGGATCCTTTTGTTCCTGGCGCAGTGGGTAAAACCAGTGACCATTATGACAAACAGTTAGCCACCTGATGCGTTGTTTTCACAAGCGAAGGCTCAAGTCTTAATGTAAGGATGGTTAAGTGTACTCCAAGACAGATCAACAAAGCGGACAAACATAACAAGAGTTTGGCTTTCTTTGCATAATTAATTGGGGCGCTGAGTTAAAGGAAAGAGTCAAAATAAATACCCGTCTTACTGTGATGTTGCTCAATCTAGTAATCCGCAATAACTAATTCAACTAATTCCCTTTCCTTAATTTCTTAACTCACATTTTCGTCACCTTCGTAGCCGGAGGATGAGTCACAAATTTGGACTTCCTAATTTGACTGTGTGCGAACGCGGGCGCCTAAACTGATTTGTTGCTGTTGGAGGCAACGGGTATGAATTGAAAGGGTAAAAAAAGTCACATATTGAAGATGATTATGATGATGAATTCTGTTGAGTTCTCTGCTTCCAATTTCTCCCACAATGCCTCCTTTTATACTTCTCAGGCCTTCTCTCCCTCATTTCCGTTAAGTCACTAATCTCCAGTATCTCCGGCATCTCTATTATCCAACAGTTGCACTGTGCTGTCTCAGTTGATTACGGCGGCAAGTTATACGCCCACATGGCCCTCGCCAGCTCCTCCAGCAGCAGAGGCGTGTTGTCTTTTACGCTGCAGTCTCATGGTGACGAATTGGGACAAAGGGAATGTTTCCTACCTCGAAAATTCATGTGTGCTTCAGGGGTGTATTTCGCGTTGTCAGTGTCTTTGTCTGCTCAAAAGGAGGTTTACAATGAAGAATGATAGCGGCGGAATTTTACCTAGCGCGGTCAATGGGAGCTCCAGTGATACAGATACTCCTTGGGACGAGATAATGGAAGAGAACAGTAGTCTTCTGTCGGTGGCTGAAGAAACCGAGCAAAAGCACCCAGTTGGACATCTACCGCGGATGTTGTTGACCTGCAGCCATGTTGACGCCTTGAGCGTTAGCTATTTCCACCAGATTCTTCACTCCATCTCGTTTGTGGAGGCAATTGCTCGATCTCTGCCTCGTAGGGCGGGAAAACCACATGACGGCGTCACCTTGTCCGTCAAATTTCTGCCGGGGGGGGGGGGGTTAAAATCTATTGCGTGGAATATAAGCCCAAATTGCAGCTACTGGAGAACAATTCAGTGGGCCTACACTTTTGCTCCGTAGTCAGTGGTTAATTGTTCCAACAGAATCAGCATAACATGGTCTCAACCCACCATCTCCAAGCAAAAGGCCCATAATCCTACGTGGACATGGCCCGATTCACGGCACAGAAGTGAATCAAACCTCCCCCAGACGGGGAGCCAATGCGCGTGAAGTTGCATTGAAATGGAGCAAGCGACCCGTTGTGCCGTGTCTCAAGGTGAATCTGGGCAACGACCAACAAAACCTTCCGTTCAGCCTGTATCACTTATTGGTGCCCGCAGCCCACTGCTAATCGGTGTTTTCCGTCAACATTCCAATTCCAGTACTCATAACTAGCGTCTTTGGTGTCAACGAGCTGTTTAACCGACATACTGCCTTTGCACTTGCCATGCTGCGCGATAGACAAAACAAAAAGTCGCGCACATTTGATCCAGTGCGCACTAGCCTTCGCGTGCCTCCAAGATAATGACTACAAGTAAGATCACTGCAGGCCCTCGCTGCTCTTGTAAGATCTAGTTATTGTTCCTAAAAGCACAATGCTTCGCTGGCCACTAGTTTCAAGGCCCTTCAACTCTTGCCGTAAATGTTCCATTCTCGGCACGTAGTCGCGCCGGTAATAGTTAGAGAAAAGAATTTGACCAAAACAAGATTGACACTCTATATTACCGCCGTACTAGTAGTATTGGGACCATATGGTTTCCTGTTCCAGCTCATACAACCCCACGACTTAATGCTGTTGGAATTCTTATTCGTTCGACTATGGAGCACAATTCAGGCCTACTAAATGTCTCTCTAATAGTAGCAAATAGTGTCTTATATACTCAACGCGACAAATGCGGATCTTAAGCCGAATAACCATAGCGAATGACAGAGTAGAAGCCGACAACCGCATCAACGGCTCCTTCGATTGAACATGCGGAGGCTCATAGAAGCATAATCGCCTCGGCATAGCTCATGTTTCGATCCCAGCATTACATCGTAAATTTGTGTTGATCGCCTCGCGCTGCAGGCTCAACCCCAGGCTAAAAGGCCACGTCGGTTGATAACTTGTTGGAGCGGTAGTTGCAAAGCAGGCCGCATCCTAGTAGGAAAAAAACAGTAAAAAAAGTTAAAAGAGGCTAGCAGAATCTCGTTAATGTCTACAGCATGCCCATGGTCTCGCTGTCTGTCCCTGGGTGCGAAGGTCCCAAAAGGAGCGAGGGAGGGCTGGGGCGTAAGCAAATGCTACATTCGGAGTTCCACATGACGGCATTGTGGCATGATGGGTACGGGACACTTCGCAGCGGCGAAGAATTCAAGGTGTAGTAAGCTTTCGCATCTTCGGATTGTCATCTTACCCAATAAGATCCGTCGCTAATACATACATGTATAAACGGCGGAAAAACTTGTTGCACACTTCGACGTGCAAGTGTCAACGCATGTCAGCTTTCCGAGACGTCTAAAAGGAGCCAAAGGCCTCGGACTGGCACCTCAGGCTGGCAAACCCGGAGTCTTCCACTCAAACCCCTCTCAGCTGTATTCCGACAAATAAGACTCCTTCAACAACATGCAACGACCATCTTACGAGTGTGATAGAGAGACTTGTGGCGCAGGCTTGGCAACAGGTGAAATCCGTTGGGGGCCAATCCTTTATGTACCAGGCTCCAAGGTCCACCTACCGCAGCGACCGGGTTTGTGCACACCGAAGCGTGTTTGCTTCCCTGGTTTGCCGAGCATCCGGTGGTTATCTAGTGTCGTCGTTATCTTGTGACACATAGCCATGCAGAGACATTGAGCCAGGAGGATCTTTCGCGGCCGGTCGCCCGCAGATTATTTGGATAACCGAAAAGAGACTCTCTGCTCGCCCATGGAGTTTCGGAAACTTTCATATGGCCAGGAAACGCTGTCATTCGTCACAACAACAAGATGGAACAATGGTAGCACCCCGAAGAGCCCGGTCAGACGTAATTATCATGATATTCAGGTACAGAGTAGCTGGCTGGCTGTGGGAGTGCCCTCATTACAACATCTATAATGATACGTCCGAGTATAGACTAGAAACGCTGCGTATCATTGCAAGCGGGAGTCACACGCCCACGTGGTCAACACTGTTGTTTGCAATAGTTGAGGTTGCATTCACCCACAATGCTACCTCCGGAATTGAATCCAACTTGCCCATGGAGTAACTAGATTCTAGCGCCATTCATAGTTCCCTGGACGCCTAGTGGAACAGCTTCCCGCATACGTTTCAAGTAAATGAGCCGGCTGTGCTGTGCCGTCAGTTCATCATTAGCGGTTTCAAAATGTCGCTATCCATAGTCCTCTATAGATTTCTTGATTCTACTAATCCCGAAACGACCACTTAATAATTAAATTATAGCAGTTACTTAATGGGTTTTTATAATTCGTAATGCAGTATTCATTATGCCTCAATTGAGAAGTTTCTGCTAATTGCCACTCAGAGTATCATTCATCCGGTACAAGTTTACTTCGGGAGAGCGGCACCGATCAAATTATGAGTCGACGCAAGCTTCGCCAGTTCGGGATGAGGCTTGATAAGCCCAAAAAGTCCCATTTGTAATAACCGTTTTATATGCGCTAGAACCAGTAGTACATGCACGTCTGACTCTCAGTATCGAGCCCCCGGACCACCCATGGCGCCGGATTCGTGAACACGAGTCGCGTAGGCGACACCTTGTGTGGGCATACGTCCATGCTCCCTTTGAACGGCTGGGCGGGGTCATGGATAGGCGAGATCGTGGGTTGGCTAAAGAGGCTAGTTAGATAACTAACAATGCAAAATCCGGGATACTGATCTAGGTACTCACAGCCCCGGTTTGGCCCCCAGTTACTGGAGTGCGCAAGCGACGTGGGCTGCGGCATGGTATCTCTGTCACTGTGCTCGGCATTATGGCGTCTTGTCAATTGCTTCCCGAACGCAGAGTAACTGAGGACGTGGTTGCTGTTAAACGTCATGTCCTGGGTATTCGTGACTTGCGTGCAGTATGTTGTAGCGTGCTGTGCCTGTAGGAAGCCAACAAACCAACAAAACCGGAGCAAGCCAAGTACGGTTTATGCTCTGAGCCTTCAGCAGTTACTCCGTACTCCCACTAAAGCAATGCACTCGGAGCTGCTTAAAGCGCTATACCATAGGATCTCCGACAGGGATGCGGAATTTACCTGCAGGTTTCTCAGACGTCAGATGGCGCCCCCCGTACAGCGGCGCTGACAGCCTGGCAAGCAAGAAGGATTTTTTGCAGGGATCGGAACTCGCTGATGCGCGGGAAGCCCACAACCAACATATGGAGGCTGAAGTTGAGAGCGTAAAGTGGGCTCGGAAGCCATGGCAAGGAACGAGGGATCGGAGCTGACGGTCGAGCATATATAGGGGCACCGAACGCAAGATGCAAATCCTGCCCCAGAACGGCATTTTGAGTGTTTAAAAAAAGGCGACTCAAATTCACGAAAGAAAGAATCAAAATGAGAAAACGAACTTAATATTCGAAGATCCGCTAATGGGTGCTGCTCGCATACCTGTTTCCTGCGAGAACTGCATCTCTTACGCTTCAACATAAATTTTACTATTCATTGAATTCTCTGTTTTAGAATTTTTTCTGGGTATAAGGACATCTGTAGGGGCCTTCGAACGCTTTTGGTTTTTACAAGCTATGGAACGTCGGCGTGAACAGAATAAACACGCACAGCGAAGGTATCGACGTAAGTAAACCTCCATCCATTGGCATGTGAAGCCAGAACAAAATACACTTCTTTGTAAAAGTATGGAATAGTAATGTGTTGATAGAGAGAAAACGGACAGCAGTGCAAGAGGTCCAGTTATACAATACGCCGAGTTCGCTTTCCGAAGAGTCTTCATCTCTAAATATCGATAACGCTACGGATTCGGATATTATTCCGTCAGTTGACAGGAGCCACAGCGGTAATGTGGACTGTACCAAGAATGGCACTCTAATCCACAATGACTGTCTTTTGGGCATCCTCCGTCCAGACTGGGACTTTAACCCTGACTGGGGCTCCAATACGACAAGTAGTGATTGCATTCCCTTCGTTGCCAACCAGTTGGACTACCTTGAAACACAGCTGGTGACGCAAGACGGTAGGATGGCAAGCTCGGCGTATGAATGCTCCCCTTCTTCAGATGGCACCGCCGACAAGGCAGTCAAGACAGCTTGGCTGAGTCCCCTCCACCTAGCCGCACAAAGGGGGCATGATCGGAATGTGAGTACGCTGTTGAAATATCACGCCGACTGCAACGCACGGGATAGCGATGGACTCACACCCCTAGCACACGCGGTCATTGGTGGACATCAAGAGGTCGTCAACATCCTGTTGTCTCATGGTGCTAGTATAGACAACCTCAGCAGTCGGTACGCCACTGTATTGCACTGCGCTGTCCTGCATCGTCGAGGACGGGTGTTGGAGGCTCTTTTGGAACATTGCTCCAGAAATAACGTCGTGATCGACTGCTATGATAGTGCGGGTAAGACGCCACTGCATGCCGCTATAGAAATTGATTTTGAGCAGGGGTTGCAGTTGCTGTTGCAATTTGGTGCCAATGTGCACAGCAAAGCTGGAGTAGCCTAAGGTGCTGGCATCATAAGCAAGCAACCGAGATCAGATACTGTAACAGTTCAGACAAGTATTTATGACGTAGCGGCAATGTCGGAACGACGGTCTTGGAGATTATAAACTTGGGTAAAGAGTATCATCTCGCAGGCTTAACAGCTAAGAAGTTCTATCAGCGACGGTATTGGCAAATTTGCCTTCAGCGTACGGCGTTACATATATGATGGAGAGGAATTTTCCCTCCTCTGATCGGATATATATTGAGCGGGTTAATAGATCATAACAAGGTCAGGAATTATCAACATATTTGTTTCTTTTCGGATTGCATGCAAACATTGACCCAGAAAAAATCAGAAGCGAAGACTGAGATTTATTTTGCTTAGTCGTGGATCGGAGGCGAAGAGTTTGGTCATGAAAGTCCAGTGTCGCTAAAACAAGGCATCGACATAGAAAAAAACAATCATAGTCAAATCTCAAACTTCGAAATTTATCACTAGTCGAGTTAATAGATTTATGTTGGAACTAAGTACTAAGACTCCTCCCATGTAGCTTGCTTCGATTTGCTTTTGGTAATTACAATCTTTGCTACTGCGGCAAAGTTGCTACCACCCATAATCTCGAAGACAGCGACATCCGACTTGAACTCTTTGGCAAACCAGCTGCGAATTTCCACGGCCAACAATGAGTCTACTCCGTATGAGTGCAGCGGCCGCATGGTATCGATATCCTCTGCTGGAATTGATAATGCGCGAGTTAATTTGTGCACAAGCCCTCCTACCACCACATCAGCAGCCTCCACCAACGAACGAGCGTTAACAAATGCAACAGACCAGTTTTTGGCAGCCGCCGCCGCCGATTTTACACTCAAATCCCCTTGCTTCCCGGACCCGTCAATCCCGATGGCATGCATGTACTGGAACGTGGACCGGTGCATCAGTGCTGGTATATCCACACCTTTGGCTACCAGCGCGGCCGGCGTCTCCAGTCCGATCATGACTTGACATGCCGCTTGGTCTCGAGAGTCCAGAATCATGGGGTTACAATAGTACTCCAGCAGAGCCAGATACTCAGTAGAGTTAATGGGCATCATCAAGCCTGTAGTTTGGAACGTCTTTGTGAGAAACTCGCTTTCCGAGATGATGCCATCCGAGATCATCCAGCCCAAGTCTAGGGCGATCGCACGCTCTCCGCGGTGAACTCTATGCCTCGCAAGAGCATCTTGGTAGGTCCCGCCAGCGGCATAATTTGACTGACCGGCGGACCCATGAATGCCCACCACGGAAGAGAGCATGATGAAAAAGTCGAGTCCGGAAGGGAGAAGACGGTCGAGAGAACGAGAACCATCGACTTTGGGCGAAAGGACTTGCTTCCACTCGTTATATGTCATCTTGTCGAGCATTGCATCTTTAAGCACCATGGCTCCTTGAATACAACCCTTGATGGTGGGCATAGTTATAGCCACTTCCTTAAGAACACCGGCAATGGCATCCTCTGAGGCGATGTCACATGCGGGATGGCATACCTGGACGCCTTTGCGGCACAGCTCCTCAACGAGCGTATTCGCAGCCTCTGATTTTGGGCCTGATCGGCTAAGAAGAAGCAGGTGCTTCGCTCCTCTATCTACCATCCAGCGCGCTGTACGTCGAGCGATACCCCCAAATCCGCCAGCAATAACGTACGTAGCATTGGGGTCGAAGGTATAGCTCGGTTTCCGATTGAGGACAGTCTGTCGGCGGGTCAATTTAACAGAACTAATATTAGCTTGGGAAAAGCTTACCAAAATATGCGCCTCTTTACTCATATCAATGACAAGTTTGCCTGTACTTTTACCGCTCTGCATATGCCTGAATGCCTTTTCAATCTCCGAGACTGGATAGACTTGCAACGGGTAAGATGGTTTTGCATAGCCTTTTCCCACAAGGTCCATGGCCGCGTTGAGGGACTGGCGGACTAAACCGGGCCTTTCTTTGGTCATTCCAAACACATCTACGCCCGTGAAAGAGACGTTCTTGGCGAAATAAAACATGTTCAATCGTGAATGAGAGTGAATGTCCCGCTTGCCGATCTCAACAAAGCGACCAAAGCTTGCCATACAGGCCCAGCTGGCAGAAAGGCCGTCGCCGGCAAGAGAATTAAGCACCACATCTACTCCACGCTTCTCCGTCATGCGCATAATTCCTTTGGTAAAGGAGGTGTCACGACTATAAAAGATATGGTCTTCCGGAACACCATATCGGTCAACGAGAAGCTGCTTCTTGCTCAGGGATCCAACGGTAGCGAATACCTCGGCCCCGGCGTTCTGAGCGATTTGAATAGCCGACTGGCCTGTCCCGCCGGCCGCCGCGTGTATCAATACTTTGTCACCTCTTGCCAAGCGGCCGGCGACCATGAGGGCATAGTGCGCTGTCGTGAATGTTACCGGCAATGCCGCGGCTTCGGTAAACGATAGACTATCGGGGATCTTGACAACTGTTTGTGCATTGCCACGAGCCAGTGTCTTGAAACAGTCAAAGACAACAGCACAGACACGGTCTCCAACCCGTAGCTCCGAGTCAACTGAACTCCCAAGCCGAGTAATAATACCTGCGCATTCGCCGCCAATCTCTACTTGGTTAATGCGGCCCAAGGCAGTCAATAGATCCATAAAGTTGACTCCTACAGACCTAACTTCAATCTCAACCTGATTTGGCTGCAGTGGCTCGTACGCTAACTCGTCCTCGACAAATTGGAGAGAATCGAGAAGACCTGGCGTTTTGAATTGCAACGCTAGAGGCGGAAGATGCGACCCGCCGAAAGGTTGTGTTGCGATCACCTGGGGCTGAGTAGCTTCATGAATCCAGTCATTCATGCTATTGGCTTCATTCACTCTGTTAATGAACAAGGCGCCGTCGTGTTCGCGGTACTCGATTTCCAGTTCTGTGAGTTCCTTTTGCACCATGGCGCCAAAAATGTCGCGAGTGAGCTCCGCAATGTGAGAGGTATCTGTCTTGTTGTCTACAGCTAATGTGACAGCTTTCAACATGGCATTTTCCGTGCGGAGGCCACGTAGCAGTCCATCGACGATTTGATTTTCTGGCGTTTCCCATTTCTTGCCGCCACTTCCTGTCACCCAGAGTAACCCTTGCGCGTGAACTAATCGTTTCCGTATTCTTCCAAAGTTGTCTTCATTCATCGTATGCAAAACGGAGCCGTCGATGTCGACAAGGAACACCGAAAAGCGGTGGTGTGAGATAGTCTCTTCTTCATCCTCCAGGAAGTCTATGCTGCAATCAACTTGGAATTTTGCAGATATATGCCTTTGAAGCTCTTTAGCGACTTCTGCTTGAGTAGTGGACCCTCGCTGAGTGACGAGAGATACGCCGAGGGTTGTCGTCATGGTCTCCCTCTCAAGCTCCTGGGCTGTGGACACGATAATGCTGAGTTCTTGACACTTTTCACCATCATAGTCGTGCAAGACAAAATCTGTCCCGCTAAATCCGTTGTTTGCTAAGACACTATCCCATTTCGTTGGAGTCATGGTTGGTCCCCAGGAGCGATGTGTGTCCTCGCTGAGCCACCAACCAGGAAGCAGTCCAAAAGCGAACCCACCGCGGGCAAAGTCTCCCGTCTGCTCAAGAAGAACCAATTTGCCTCCCGTCTTGAGCAGTGTATGTACATTTCTTAGTGTGACGTCGAGGTCTTTGGTAGCATGTAGTACGTTGGCTGCAACAATGAGATCGTACGTTCCGAGCTCAAACCCTTGGTTCAAAGGGTTGCGCTCGATGTCTAATATTCCATAATGCATACGTAAAGCATATGGCTTAAAGTTTTCCCTCGCCTTCTCAAAGAATGTAGGGGAGATGTCAGTAAAGTCAAATCGGGCACAACGAGGCTTCTGTGGGAACAATGGTTTCAGAATGTGTGTGGTCGTTCCTCCTGTTCCTGCACCAATCTCGAGGGCCTTGAGATTTGGGTTTTTATGCGCTAGGAGATCAATGACACGGTAGAAAACTCCAGAAAGACGCGCATTGATCTCAAGATAGTAATCCTTTACTAAATCGCCGGAGAATAGCACCTGCAGAGGATCCATTTTCCCCTGAAGAATAGGTAGCAAGTGCTGGGCTACTTCAACGTAGAACTTTCCTTCACTGCTATATGTCTCGAGGCGTCGTGCTAAGGTCTCTTGATATGAGTAATTGGTCATTTTACTCTCCCAGTCTGGCTGCATATGCAAAAGGCTCTTATCATGGAATCTCTGTTCCTGTAACCTCATCCACGCTACGTAATGTGTTCCAGCGGGGTCTGTTTTATCCTGATCTAGATTTTGCAGGGTTTTGCGTATTGTGGCATGCAGAAAACAGGCCAAATCTTGATAAAATGCAGTTTTCTCTGCGTCGACAGGTTTTGCGTCACCAAAATATGCCTGACCCTTGGCTGAAGTGAGCTGATCGATGTCCGGCTTCCACTCCATGTGATAACACAATGGCCTCACCGGGCCGTCTTCATTCGCATTTCTTACATCCTGACGATCTACGTTTGTCGTTTCCAAGGCTTTGACTGACACTTGAACGGTACCATGCATATCAAATGCGGCAAATGATGACTCTGTCTGCCTTGCGCCGCGGGATAATTGACAAGATGTGACGACTAAACTCGTCATTTCGGCGCAATTCATGGTAGCAGACAGCCATAGATCGGTGACTCGAGTAGGGACCGTAGCAGGAATCTTGCAAGTGCCGCCTCTGGTAAGGCCGGAAAGAATTACCTGGATAAAAGCATCCAGGGCTGTAGGATGGATTAGACAGGATGGTGGTGTGTGGCTGGTAGATTCACCAGAGACGTTGGCCTTAGCGACGACCTCACCGTCCTGGTTGAACATGACCTCTTGCAATGTTTGAAAGGCTGGACCAAATCGAAGCCCCATTGCATCGAAATGATCATACACCGTAGAAACGTTTGCCATTTGTGTGCAATTTTTCTTGCGTTGGCTTAATAAACGCTGTTGGGCTTGGTACTCCTCTGTGCCACTATGGACATCAACGTCATTGCACTCATTTCCATCAAATTCAACGGCTAGAGAACCGCGGCAGTTCTCTCCCCATTGTTTTCCTTCGTACGAGTAAACACGGAACTCAAACTGACTGACCTCCTTGCCTGCCGCTTCCTGCACAGGGCGCATGTACAGCTGAGACTCGGTGCCGTTTTCTGCCTCCGTATCTATCACAAGTGCCCGTTGGAAAACAGCTTCGATGACTTTATAGGCCTTCACCGAGCGAGACTGCTCGTTGGATTTCTCCACAAGCTGTCGAGCTCCTTCAATGGCCATAACCAACATGCCCGCGGCTGGGTAAATGGTCGATCCGTTCACGACGTGATCTGCCACCCAAGGCGACTCTGAGATGCGAGTAAACTTTCTCCAGCGGGCTTCCAAAGGATTCCAGTCCTTTGCTCGAGTTCCCAACATCTCTAGCCTGGGATGCTCCCGCAGACGGTAGTCTTTGCTAATTCGGCTTTCATGCCAGTATGATTGAGAGTGATCGAAAGGATACGCGGGCAAGTCAGGCAGTGCCATTCTTGCGACTCGTTTCATCATCTGAAATTGATTAGCCTTGGCAATGTCGACAGGGTACCCCAAGCACCACAGTTGACCAGCCATTTCCAGTGTGGTCTCAAAAGCCGAAAAGTTGCGCTTGAGACAAGATGCGTACGTGATTTCTTTTTCACACGGTAGAGTTATTGTGATGTCTTTAACTGGCCCGGCAAGAGCATTATGGGGACCAAGTTCGACCATGTTGTACAATGGTACCGCGTTCGTGCTCCGAGCATCCTTGTGTGCCCCCAGCCTTTTTCTTCCTTCTTTCTTGTCACCAGTAAGGAGAGAACTCAACGCCTCGGAAAACCGGACCGGGCTGACGAGGTTTCGTATCCAATAGCTGCTATCACAGAGCTCCAGGATGTTTTTAACTGGGGCGGCAGTGACCGAAGACTGCATTAATGAGCACCCAGGTAGGGACTGACCAAGCTCTAACTGACCCATTTCGCGCATATAGTCAGCTGCCACTGATTCCATCTGTGGCGAGTGATACCCAACATCGACCTTGAGCTTGCGAGCAAAGATGGACTCCTTATTGAGAAGCCCCGCTAGAAGACTGATCTGCACCTCGTCACCCGAGATAGTGACATTGTTCGGACTATTGATGCAGGCAACCACAATTGTTCCTTCTGGAGTGATTTCCTTTACCTTTTTGATGTAGACCTCCGCTTTGCTCTGGGATAAGCCAACTGCCAACATTGCTCCTTTTCTGGAGGCAGATGAGGCGAGCTTGGCTGCGAGCTTTCCTCGTAGGTAGGCGACTTTGCACGCCGACCGGAAAGATAGACCACCAACGCAGTACGCAGCGGCAATCTCTCCCGACGAATGGCCCATCACGGCTTGGGGTACGATGTTAAACGAGCGAAGGAGGTGGACGAGAGCAATTTGAAGAGCTGTGCAAAGCGGTTGACTTCTGTCGGGACAATCAATACGAGAAGTGGCTTTATTCTGAAACATTTCATCCATGAGGGACCAGGGGCATCCTGCTTCGCACAGGTAGAGCTGGGCTCGGTGCAAGGTACTCCGGAACACGGGGTATACCAGTAATTCTCGGCCCATGCCCGCAAACTGAGCCCCTTGACCTGTAAAGATGTAGCCAAGGCCGAGCGTACGGGAAGACCGCACCGCCTTGGATAATGTCAGGGTCCTTGGAGCTCCCGCAGTGCCGGGACAACCGACAGCAAACGATTTCCATGGAAGGATGCTCCGACGGCTCGAAAGTGTGTAGGCCAAGTCATGTATGTATGATTGGCGTTGGTCGGTACTCAATGACAGCGATGCAAAATACTCGTTGTACTTGTTGGTCAGACGTTTGATACCTCCTTCATCTGCCGCTGACCACACTAGCAGAGAGGGATTTATATCAGCTGCACTGATTGCTTCTCCACCTTGTCCATCTTGACGGTCCTCTACTGACAGTTGTCGAGGAAGAGCCAGCTCATTTACCGTGGGAGGTGCTTTAACGGTGCAGTGGAATCCTGCCGGGTGATGGTGTAAGAGGTAGTTGTAGGCGTCGTCCAGAATAACGTGTGCATTGGATCCGCCAAAACCAAATGAGTTGACAGATGCGCGACGCAAGCTGGAACTTGGCCAGGGAATGGCCTCTGTGGGAAAGGCAAGGTTGAGAGAGGCCGCATCGATCCGAGGGTTTAGCTTCTCAAAGTTTGTGTTTGGAGGGATAACGCCCTTCTCTAGTGAGAGCACAGCTTTGATGACCCCAGCAACTCCGCTGGCTCCCTCCAAATGACCAAGATTAGATTTTAGTGCTCCCACATAGAGCGGTTCTTCAGGGCTTCGGAACTCGCCAAACGCGGCGCCGATTGCGTTGGCTTCAATGGGGTCTCCAACTGCAGTGCCTGTGCCGTGAGCTTCGAAGAATCGTGTTGCGGCGCGGCTCAACCCAGCTCTAGCATATGTATCCCGAATCAGCTTCTCCTGAGCTGCTTTGCTAGGCTGTGCAATTCCAGGCGTGCGACCGTCTGAGTTCGATCCTGTTGACCGAATGACGGCTCGAATGGTATCCCCATCATGGACAGCATCGCTCAAACGCTTCAGGACAAGAACGCCGAACCCTTCTCCGCGAGCATAACCGTTTCCTCGGTGGTCAAAGCTGTAGCACCGGCTGTCAGGCGACAGAAAATTCATGTTGGACAGAATCAAGAATGTGTCCATGGTGAATATAGTATTGGAGCCGGCGACTATGCCCTGTGGTTTTATATTAGTCCGTTTGCGACTAAGCAGATGATAAGGAAAAGCTCTGGTACCATGTCGGCCTCTTTGGTTCTCAGCCCCTGACAGGCCATGTCCAAGGCAACCAGACTGCTCGAGCACGCAGTATCCAGCTGAACGCTCGAGCCATGGAGATTGTAAAACCAGCTGATACGATTAGCTAGTATACTGATCGATGAGCCGGTCGCCGCATATTTGGGTAATGATTCATGATCTCTCATAGTTATCAATCTATAATCATCGGCAAAAGAGCCAGTGTGAACCGAGGTGTTTGACCCATTGACTTGCTCAATCGGTATTCCCGCTGTGTGTTTAGACGATGGTCAGCTCTGCGAATTTAGTCAGAAGCAACTAGAAAAGTTTTACCATTCTCTAACGCGTGGTAAACACATTCTAAAAGCTTTCGTTGCTGGATATCCATAGACGCGGCTTCTGCCGAGGTTATCGAAAAGAATGGCGCATCGAAACGAGTGAGATCTTCTTTAATAAAGTGACCCCCTCGAGGCGTGATCTATATCCAAGTCAGTTAGCCCCGAAGAGAGTAATTGACGAAAGAAATGCCACTAACGACATCATTTTCATCTGACCCCGTCTGATGGAATGCATTCACGTTGAACCGATCATGGGGAACTTCTGTCATGGCGCAACGTTTTTGCATAATCATGTTCCAAAAGGCTTCCGGAGTGGTAGCCTCTTGAGGGAATTTGAGAGACAACCCAACTACAGCAATTGGTTCCATTGTGCTCCTTCCGTCATCCGACATTTCTGAAGTGCCGGTATCAGAACCACCAAATTGGGGAGTGGGAGGTCTTGAGTTTGTCAAACCGGGTGCCATGGTGATAACTGAATAGTAATAGATTTGATGGAAGAAAGACTAGTCAGCTGGATTGGATATGCAAAGCGTCACTGGAATTAACCACGTTATATATCTGGAAATGAGTGCTTCCGCTAGGAGCTAGTTTTTATCAACTAGCACACTATGTATGCATTCATCTGGCTCTCTTCTAAAATATCTTCGGTTTCAATGTCAGCAGCTATATTGACACAAGAACCTCTGACCCATGTAAGACGATATGCTTGTGGCATGTTGAAACAGGGATCTTTTGACATAATCTAGGAGGAATTTCACTAGTGCAATATACGGAAGAGGAATAAGCCTAAGTTGTACTGAAACAAGCTTTCTAGAACTCAGCATGTCAGCTTATATGATGATGGCCTTGGGAGACGTATTTTACTGGCCTGATTCCATGTGGGAACATTTAAACTAGCCATCTTGCATGAAGTCATATGCCAGATGACCTACTATCGTTGGCGCTTACCCCTGGCTCAAGTTGTCACTACTTTCGTCACACTGAATTAGCGTTTGAAAACACTTCGCGTGGAAAGAAGTACTGATTTCTCTTGGGACATATAAGATCATCGGATATAATGCTACTGAGAAGGCTTTTGCAAATCTATTCAAGTTTCCAAAATAATTGCTAATGCATCACCGAGCCAGACTACAACGCTAGCATTCGGCCGTGTATGTGAAAGAATGGCTCTTCAGAGTCCCACGATTCATCATTGCATATTTCTGCGGAGCTTAGATCGTAATGCGCATAACCGGTTACTCCGGGGAAATGCCACTCATTCCCCATGACGTTAGTCTCTGACGCTCATCTTGTTGCAGGGGAATAGGGCGTGTCAATTCAACGTGTCAGCATGCAGGGACAATGCACACGCCCCTACAGCTTACGAGTGACCAGGCAGACAACGACGGGGCGATGAAACCAAGCGGAAATCGCCCGTCATTTCAAAAATTGTACCGGCACGGGATGAATCTGGCTGCCGGGGGGCCAATGATTGTCCGCCCCCAATCATGAAAAAGCCTGTTCTTCCGGCCAATTCCCTGACAACTATCCCCCGCGTGCAACGATCAGGTCATTTTTATTTATTTTTCTCCATTAGCCATATTGATCGTGTATTCGTTATTTGAGCTATAATATGCTAGAATAGCTGACTTAGGGCCAAGATGAACAAAACAGGTCGAAAAGCGAGAGTGGCAAATCGGAAGTGGCAGCACAATATGCCGATAATTTTATCACGGGCTTGAGGTTGACGACATTGCTCACGGGGTAATAGCAGCCCACGCCAACAGAGTCTCGTTCCGATTCAATTCAGGTTTTGGCTAACATTTCACGTAGCATTTCCATTGCTATCTTTCTCCCAAATCTGGAATTATCTATCGTCAGCGCTACTTTGGTGTCCTTAACCAATAATTTGGACGGATTCAGTAAAAGCGGATGGATTGTGGAGGCAAACCTCATCACATCTACAGGTATATCGCAGCTAAGCAAGGAAAGCAAATTTGGGGTCCAATTGATATAATTTCAAGGTTTTATTATTATCTGAGCCAACTTAAGCGGCATTCTACATTGAAAATGGACCTCGCTGATAATATTAGGGCTTTTCATTGTGTGTTCCGCATTATGCGGCGCTAGCCAGAATATGACGATACTGCAAAAATCTCCGTTTGCGGTGACCAGAAAACCCGTTAACCAGAAATGTTTGTGTATCAGCATTGTGTTCCGATCTTTCCAGGGCTTATGTGGTGTCGGGTGCACGGTCATCCTCTTCAAACTCATTCCGTGAGCCAAGGATCCAAAATATGGATCGATCCGATTCCATCTATTCCGCTCATGATGAACGTCAAAATTGGTGAGAAGGTGAAGGCCCCCAATTTTTCAAAGGGAAAAGGTGCATCTTGAAATATTTTATATAACAATAGTGAATTTAGAGAGACTTTTTTGAAATATTCGAGAAAAATTCCTGATAAAATAATCCGAGCACAGCTCAAGATGTTTGTGGGTTGCACAGGGGTGCTGTGCAATTCGATCTAGATCAAATGCATCAAAATACAATATATTCAATAATAGTCGGGTCTATCTAAGAGGGGAAAAACAAGTCAAGATACGATGCCTACGATGCTCGTATAAATAGGGTGGCCGAAAGGTGACCACGTGACCCCTCTTGTGTGTGCTTGGCGGCAAGATTCCAACAATGTTGCCGACAAGAACAATAAAGTAACCCTTGCCAATAGATATATGCAGTGTATTGCTCAGTCACTGAGCTGTATGAACTCAACCTGAGCCCCTGATTATTTGGTTTACCCATGCTTGTGATTAAATTGCAACATTCATATCGCAGTCTTGCCTACAGGGTTAAATACCACAACATGCCACAGGAAGGGTGTGGCGTCACTTAAAGAAACAAAATATCAGGACGTTGCAGCTATTCCGATCTTCAAGGATCTTATACAGTACTTTCTATTCCCGAACTATGGCTACCCCAAAGTAGAACTCTTTCGCTGGGATACTACTACCAGGCTAGTTATAAACACTCACTTTGGTCTGTTCCTCTGGTTCCCGCCGGCATCAGCAATAACACGCTTGATAGCAGCAACAGCGGCATCCAGATCTTTCTTATCATTTCTCCCCGGAATCTGATGCCCCAAGCCATGAGTCGCGGCATGCAGACCTGTGTCCTGGCAGAGTGCCCGGAGCAAATGCCCTTGTCGCGGCGATAGCGGGTCATTTTCGTCGTAAATATGTGCTGTAGGGATGCTAATTCGCCGATTTCTCGGCAGTGACTCTAGCATGCAGACCTTATCATGAAATAGAGCAGCGTGATCCGCAGCCATGCCGGCTGAGAAGAAAACGGCAAATTTAAAGGGCGACACGACATAATCGCAATCAGGGCGGGTCATCATTGTAGCCGCCAGGGTGGACCCTTGGCTAAATCCCAGGATGGCATCATATGGCGGATCTGCCTCGGAAACAAGCATTTCCAAGTCGTCTAGGGCATCTACCATGCTTCGACCCGAAGTCGGCTCAAAATAAGCGTGGAACGTGTCGTCAGGCGCCGTCAAATGGGCAATGCCTACAGCAATGAGATATGGGGATCAGCTAATGGCCACGACCCCTCTCTCATACGTGCGGCACGAAGGCCTCGGAGATGAGCGATATTTTCGTCTATCAACAAAAACATACCCGGTTCCATGGGGTGGTCTACACCACCGTCAATAAAGTCATAGGTATGTCCCAGCCCGAGAGCCTGTCGCAGCGCAACTATTCTACCTTAGCATCAAGAAGAGTATATTTGATATTTGATGAATGGAACATACTTGTCTGCATCTCAAGTGTCTGTGGCACCCGAATCATTGCGAACACATGTCAGCTTCTATGGGCGTATTTCCAAGACGATTCTCCATTCTCACCTTGCTGTTGGTGCCTACGCCGTGCAGACACAGGAAATGCATGTTGGCGTGATGGCATAAACGACATCAAAAGACGATTTGAGTAGACAGCAACGGTATGCGTAGCCAGTGATGCGGAATATATGCACTCAATTAACCGGAACAATCGTTTCTGTCTGACCCTTGTCCAGGTACTATGTCAAAGAGCGACGAGTTTTTGGAGACTGGTAATCGACAGGGTTCATTACTAGAACCCCTCACCCGGTCATCATGCATAAATCATTCACTTGACTGTTAGTGGCTGTGTGGAGGCTGGGTGGTTTGACCCAGCGTAGTATCTGTTGGTCCATCCCAGTTCGCACTTCATAATGCGGAAATCGGCCGCCATCCGATACTCCGAGCCATTTTTTGCGCAGTTCAAATTAAATACCCATTCCCTGGGTACTTCTCCCCCCCATTTAGACAGGTTCCTTCCTCGCTTTACATTTACCCCAACCTTGTATCGCTCAGTTCAACTTGACTCTTGACAGACACAAAACTTTGAAGCATCAAAATCTCAAATCTCATCCACTATCAGAAAAGAAGTATAAAAAGTTGCCCGGAATGGCCGAAGTTCAGGATGAACGCCCCACCATAGCCCTAATCACTGGCGCATGGCAACACCCTGACGTCTACGAGCCTCTTCGTCGCGCCTTGGCCAAGAAGGGATACGAATCGGTCTGCCAGTCACCGCCGTCAACTTGCCTGCCACATGGCGATACAGACCTAAACGCGGATATTGCCTTTGTGCATAATACCATCTTGAAGCCGCTTGTCGATAGTGGCAAGGAGGTTATCACCGTCATGCACTCGTTCGGGGGTGTATATGGTGGAGGCGCCGTAAAAGGTCTCAGCAAAACCGAAGTTTCCTCCGCCGGGCGCAGAGGAGGAATTATAGCGCTCGTTTACGTCTCCACAGCATGTATTCCAACCGGCACAACTCTTTTGAAGACGCTGGGTGTCGGAGATGATTTGCTGCCGTGGGTTAGCCTGGATGTAAGTTCAATAACTTGCCGTAAACCATCCTCGCATGCCGGGTTTCAATTTTGCTCATTTTTCTTAATTAGAAATCCACCGGACTCTTGACTATTCCAGAACCTATTCCTGTCTTCTTCAATAGGCTTCCAACCGAAGAGGCGAAATACTGGGCGGGCAGGGTTAAGCATCAAGCTCTCAAACCCATGCAAAGCATAGTCCCATACGCCCCGTTTGAGGACGACTACTATAAAGACCATCTAGCCTATTTGCAGTGTACTAATGATGAAACTATTCATCCTCCTGCTCAGAAAAAGTTCTTTGATGTTGCAGGAGGACAGGTTACGGATGAGTTGCCAACCAGTCACTTTCCATGGTTGGAGATGCCTGACGAAACGGCAGAGAAAGTCCTCAATCTGGCACAAAAAGTGCGCATGTAAGACTTTGCGGGCTGTACTTAGATGTCACAAGAAGCATTCCTCACAACCAATGCGCGATGCACTCAATATCACCGAAAACACACAATGCGACCGGAATTATTCAACATCGTCGGAAGCATTCAAATTCAACAGAATCGTACGACCGGAAGCATTCAATATCGTCGAAATTGAACGATGCCGAGGAATGCGCCCCGCACGAGGAATTCAACATCACCGGAAACGGACGATATCGCCGGAAACCTACGATATCGTCAGAATCAATGGAATAGAATAAATGCACGAAAAGAGGAATATCGTAGAGATAAATAGCAGCCGAATTCCCGTCAATTAGATAGAAATCAAGGACATTTTTCCACTGCCTTGGAGATCGACTTCCATAGCTGCTCACTTGTGACATTAGATCTTCAGAAATGGTATGGGATAGCAATTTGTGCTTACTTCAGAGATCAAGAATCCGTTCAAATACATAAATTATGCTCCAGTAAGCTTGTTCCGGATCCCTTAATGAGTCTGCATTCAGGTGTGAAGATAGAGTGGGCAAACAATGAGAGCGGGAAAAACGACATTGTCAATCAACAATAAGCGTTAAGCTCTTGCCAGCCTTCACTGCCTAATTTTACCATTATTATGTCAGCAATAGATTAAGTAAAGTCAGATTCATCAGTGATGTCGGAAAGTATTCTGTCAGACATACAGAGATCAGGGATGAACAGAGGCCGTAGCATTTCTGCCAGTACACGCTCAGGTACACTTGTTCACAAGCAAAGCCTGCGGCTGGCTGAAAATTCCTAGTGGCGCTGTCACGTGCTCCGGTCTTTTTGTTTTCTTCTTCTCTCTTTTGGATAAGTCTGGTAATAAATTTGATGCCAATACATTTGACTGTGTCCCGATGAGCCTCCTACTGAAGTCATGGAACGATTGGCGCGAAGCGTATCAATCTCTGAAGATACTCAAGTATCCGAGGGAACTCTCTTGGAGTCCATCCCAATAAAGCGCAGGAGAGGCAATCAATGATGATAACGAGTTTCAGTAGTGGCAAAGGGTGGAAATTATTCAAGTGGCGGAACTTAAGTTGAGGGATATTTACGTCAAATGTTGAAAACTTCCAAGTCACACAAAAAAAGGCGTAGCCAGTCGCCACTTTTCATGTTCAGTTATGACCCTTATATAAAGCTCATATTTTCTGTCACACTTAAATTTACTCTTTTGCAGTAGATTTCAATCATGAAGTTGCTTCGTAACCTAAGACGTCGTTGACGTAACAAACTGCCAGTATAGACGGAGCTAATATTTGGTCATAATTGGCCGACAATCCCATGTCTTATCTGCAAAGCTAAGAATCAAGATGTCAGCCGCTAATACTAGAGCCCCTATGTTCAAGCACCAAACTCCTGGTGTTACTTTTTTGTCTCGATCGAGCAACGGTATCCAGCGAGGATCCGCAGCGCAGCCTCGATATCATCGTCAGCGGTAGCAAATGTGATTCGGACCCAGCCGTAATCTTTGTTGTCACCAAAGAACTTTCCTCCTGCCGCAGTAATCAATCCCTTTTCAACGAGAGCATCCATCATCTTACTTTCAGCATCAGCGTTGTGACAGGTCGAATCAACTTTGGCAAATATAAACATGCCATAGTCTGCAGAAATGTATTCAATTTGCAAAGCATCTAAGCCTTTCGTTAACTTGCCATAAGCTGCCCCAAGATATTGAGAGTTGCGTCGCATTAAATCTGGTAATTCCGGAGATGTGAGCAGCGTTTGCGTGACGACGCCTGCCAGTGACGACGTCTGCCAATACGAGCTGAGGCCACAGGCCAGTCTAATGGCTGGATTATCCTGGGAAACGATACAGCCCTGGTACTTTCATTAGTAAATACCAGACGTGACCTTGGTGGGATATTTACCATGCGGATTCCACTACAGCCAAAATCTTTACTCAAACTCCATATAACGTGAACTTTAGGGGCGAATGAGGTGATGTCGGCTGATGTTTCTTGGTTCCGTAATGATAACATTGATACAAAAGGTGAGTCGCATGTAGACCTGTTTTCAATCCGTGACAAGCCATAGACTTCGTCGCTGATTAAATGCAGGCCGTTACCATGACAGAAACGAAGTATACGGCGCAAAACATCAGCTGGATAACACTTCCCGAGAGGGTTATTAGGATTTGTAAGAATGACAGCTTTAATCTGCTGTTTTTTAGCATGTTGGGCGTATGCGTTTTGCAAGGCCACGATGATATCAACTTCAGTGGCGTTGCGCAGAAGCGAAGTCGTCACGACAATAGGCTCCACATTGGCATTTATCAGCATGTATGGCCCAAAACCCTCTAAGAGTGAAAACAGAAAAAGTTAGATATCTTTGACATAAGCATCAAGATTTGAGAAAATTGGCCTTACCCCAGCACGGTCCAAGTACCAGCACCTTGTCTCCAGGCTCGCAGATAGTGCAGCAGAGGGCATCCAAGGCATTTCCTGCCCCTGCCGTGGCAATTATGTGCTCAGGTTCAACTTGCTTGGACGGAGAAAAGTACTTGTTGAGTAGGTGTGCCAAAGCCTCGAGAAGCTCATGGCTTCCTCCGAACCCACTTGGATAAGACAACTCCTAAACGATACGATTAATATGTGCTTATTTTCGATGGGAGGGCTAATCGCGCACGGTTTTACGCGGCAGGGTTTTATCTCACCTTCAGACTAAGGTTATTCATGAGGGAATCCTTCATCAAAGTTAAAAAATCTTCTTTCATGAGATGGTTCTGAGCTATCGAGAGGTCAATTGTCGCTACGCCATCTGGGGGACTTCGATTGGGGCCGGCAATTTTTGGCAGTAACGCCTGAAGCTTCGTTCCCATGTGATCAGAAACAGTAGAGAAATCCATGATTGTATTTCTATGAATGTTAGAGAAACGGAGCTGGAAAAATACAGAATACTTTGATCAACGCGGCACACGGTTGGCTCGGACTTTCATGTGTGGCTGTGGTTTGTTTTAAATAGAGATTTTTCTCTCCACACGTGCCGACATGACATTACTACAAATATTTCAGAAGCGAATCTGCCAATCATGTAGAGGTCCAAGGTAGCTGCTGTGCATAGTAAAAACGATCAGAGATGTTTCAGCGCCATTATGCTGCTGATACTCTGCATTTCATCCCCTGAAATCTGTTTAGCCTGTCTTTTGACTTTTACGCTCTTCTAAGCCTGGGCATCCTCAAGAGTAGACGAGCCGCCAGCCGGATACTTCGGAGGGTGATTCATTAGGTATCACCAAACAACGTCAATGTATTCGCATTGGGTTTAATTGTTTCACCTCTTGGTAGTCCTTTTGTGATGTACAGCCCGAATGTATGGCAGAAGATATCTGCGCAACTCAATGTTAGCTATGCATGATGAGTTTGAACATCGTCTGATCGCTGACTGAATTGATACAAAGGTAATCCTGGAGCCAGGCAAGATGGTGCATGTTGACACTTACCTTGCTCGTTTGGATCCATGGATGATGACTGCTGCGCTGCTGACATGAAGACTAATGCCGCTCCATAATTCAAAGCACTACCGTTTTCGCCAACGTCCGAAGCCTGCGGAACGGCCCAAGTACGCTCACCTTGCTGACATTTATTTACACTTTGGTATTATGCATGGTAAAGCTACGAATCCTACGGTGAGCATGCAGCTAGACGTAAGAGATTTGGGGGCCGTTAACGGACCCTCGGCCATTAAAAGTTTCGGGGGTCTTGGCATTCCGTTACACTCCGTTATGCAGGATGACGGGTAGCTTCCACGCTCACCTTGGCAAAATACTCTCTCCCACGTTTCCGAGGCTTGACCTATTTTTGCCTTCTTTTTTGGCGCTGATGCTCGCATTCTATCCCTCTTTCCCATCCATCGGTCGCTCCGGCGGGTGTTTGAGGTCCATGTTGTCTGTACATGAACGAATCCTTACCGTTAGATAGCCCCTCTCCTTCTAAGTTACCCAAAAGACAACTATCGAAAGTATGTTAGACTAGTTGGTGGCGGCAGGTACTCTGTTTCTTACAATTACGGCCTACCCAGGGCGTTAGGTTAGGCAGTGTCATCAAGGGTTCCATCATCACTTATAAAACACACCAATCCGTTTTCTTGATGTGATCTGAATTTCACATAGCAAGTGTCTTTGATTGTCTCGAGATATCCGATTTTGCATTTTGTAACCATGGTATGCCTGGTATTTGACGAGGGCCTCAAGCCGCCCAAACCCGCACTTCGCAAGAAGCAGCTTCTGCCTCATATTGTGGATGGCATGGCACGGGCCAGACCGCAAGCTGTGTATGCCGAATATCCAACCAACCCAGATAGCTACAATGATGGCTTCTCCAAGTTGACGTACGCTGGCCTGGCTAATGTCGTCAATGGACTGGCTTGGTGGCTCGAGGACATCCTCGGCCCTGGTGAAAAGTTCGAAACGCTGGTTTACTTCGGACCAAATGACTTTCGACAAAACGCCCTCGTTTTGGCGGCATGTAAAGCAGGATACAAGGTATTTCGACGCCCAACGTAGAGATTATACTTGCGGGTCCTATAGGCTAATGCTTTGTGCCAGCTCCTTCTTTGCTCACCACGCAACACTCCCGCGGGATACAAGGCTATTTTTGAAGCTGTAAAAGTCAAGACTATCCTCGCCGCCGGCTCACCAACGGTGCCTATCGTGAACACGCTCGTCATGGATAACCCCAGCTTAAAGGTTTTACAGGTTGAGGCGGTCTCAAAACTGTTGAGTATCACTTACCCTCACTATCCGTATGATAAGCAATTCGCCACCGCACACAGTGAGCCCCTGCTCGTGCTGCACACCTCGGGGACTACAGCACTCCCCAAGCCCATTATCATCTCACACGATTGGGTCAGCAGCTGGACGCAGTCATTGCACGAAGAGTCGCCGCCGGGGACAGAAAGCCTTGACTGTCTGCACCAGGGCAACCGCGTCTTGGTCATGATGCCGCCGTTCCACGCGGGAAACCTCATGCCGACGCTGTTTGATGCAATACACAACCAATCCACTGTCATTTTCCCACTGCCCGGCGGTATCTTGTCTCCCGATCACTTCCATCAGCACTTTATCGGCTGTGTTGGAGAGGCGCGCCCGGACGTCGCCCTCTTGCCCGCTGGATTCATTCACGCCATCGCCAAGGATCCCAAAATGCTTGACTTGGCTGCCAAGCACTTGGAGTACATCTTTTACACTGGCGGTGACGTCGCTGACTCCTACGGTGATGCTGTGGCCCAGCATGTTAAGCTGTTCAACGTCAACGGGTCCACGGAGCTTGCTTCGTACCCTGCCCTACGGCCGCGCGGCGAGTGGGATCGGACCATCTGGAAATACATCATGCCGCATCCCATCTCGGGCATTGATTTCCGCTGTTACAGCTGGGATGGTGGAGACGCCAAATATGAAGCTGTGATAGTGCGAAACCAGGAACCCTCGAACATACAGCCTATTTTCACCGTGTTTCCTGATCATAATGAATATCGCTCTGGCGATTTATTCTCGCCGCACCCAACCAAGGCCGGACTTTGGAAGTACCGCGGCCGGGCTGATGATTGCTTCGTCTTGGTGACGGGGTCTAACATCAACCCTTTGGCCATGGAAGGCCAAGTTCTGGCGCACAACGAGGTTAAGGGAGCCCTCATGTTCGGACAGCGGCGTCCGCGGCCTGGCTTGCTGGTTGAGCTGGAGGACGAGATCCAGGCAGAAGAGATGCTTTTCACAGACAAAGATAGACGTGATGCCCTCATTGACTCCATATGGCCCGCAATTGAGCGTGGAAATGGGGAATATTACGATCTGGCGCAAGTTAGAAAAGACAGCATCATTTTCACAACTCCCGGTCGCCCAATGCCGCGAACACCAAAGGGCACCGTCAAACGGAGGCCGACATTGGATCTATACGAAGTCGAAATTAGTGACATGTACGGTTCTGCGTAGTGGGATAGGTGTAGAAGTTCGACTCTAGAGATGCTCGAAAAAAAGGGATGGAGTAGTAGAACAGGACTTCAATATGGATGCAAACGTAGAAATCTCATTTGGATCTCTATCTTACGTTTTGATAGTTCAATGCGACGCTAAATTTTTCGTTCTTATCAGCGTGCCATGCATTTCGTACTAATGCTTTTCGGCAGATCTTCCTCTTCTGGCGACTGTTTGCCTATTGTAGTCGTTCCCTGGTATGAACACAGAGAATAACGGAGCATTCATGTGATCGGCCAGCGTTTCTTTACGCCCCGAAAACTATGAGTATTTCATGGCGCCTATTTCACCAGCTGTTATGAGCCCAAATGTTTGGATTTCTATACCCTCGAAGTTCCCAATTTGTCTAGGCAAAAAGCGGTCGCGTGGCTTGCGCCAGGAAACAGTGGTACGGATAGCGCGGATTGGACCAAATCCTTCAAAACAGGACACGCAAACCAAATTGACCAGGGTACGTAGCAGTAAAAGAGGGTCGATTTTCCTTCGCAGCCTAGCATCCTTGCAACTGTTTGAAGTTTTTAGCCACAGATGGAATTAACTAGAATTCAGAAGCACTGCACGATGAGTGTGCCATGAAATATAACAAACGCAAGCCAAACGCAAGTCAAACGGCCGCGTCTGGCAATACGCCCCAGGACTTTTATGCTAGGAAAGGACCCCGCGGAGGTTACGAACTTCCGATTAGGAGAGACGTACCACCGTCTCGCTAATCAGTGGTCAGACGACCCTTGTTAGTCTTGAGGTGTGGCGGCCCATCGGCAAACCACGATCCCCCGCACCGATAGGTAGCCTGCTGCCCGACCATCGGCCATGAACCTTATCTCTGGCTGGCAAATATGGATCCCTTTTTTTATCACTTCCGACTCTCATCATATCGCGGCGGATAGGGGAGTCCCGTCGTAGTTGCTCATTCTTTAAGCCCATCTCATAATGGATGGCGGCCGCTTTGCCAAACGAGCGCGGCAGGCTTGCGAGCCATGCCGGTATTTAAACTATAGTTTTGAGTAAACACAAGGACTTTAACTGACTCTGTGCAATAGCAGAAAAAAATCGCGTTGTCCGGGAGAGCGACCCGCATGCTCATACTGCGAGCGCCTCGGCCAACACTGCGTATATAACCATGGGGCTGGTGAATCAGATAGCAGCCAATCTAGACACGATAGAAAAATGGTTTGGCTGCCCCCGCTATCTAGCGAGTCTATTGCGCTATCGTACTGACATTGCGAGGAGGAACATCGCATCGATAGCCTCGAAGGAAAGATGGATCGGCTTATCGAGCGTCTTACGTGAGGATGATACCAGTATCATACTATTTAACATGTTTCAGGAGCTAATAGCTGTAGCCCTGTATCCGTGCCAGCTCGTCAGTCCGTGACACAATATTCGTTTCCAGCCGGGGCTGCAAGGCCGTCGAGTGCGAGGGCATCCAGTGTTGGAGACATGCCGTGGTTGCAAGCAGGAGAGGAACGGAATGAACAGCTCTGGTAAGTCTCTCATCGACACTTAGTCTTATAGCTAATGTCATATTACGCTCTGCTAAGTGAAACCTCAGTGAAGTGCTTCTTCCTAGAGAGAATCTACTGGCAATGGGTCGGCTTTACCTCACTTGGTGTCATGCGCAGCCCATCTCTCTCTTCAATCCAGATACATTCCTACAGTCCCTCACATTTCGAGATCTGGAGCTGGTTCTGGCTCTGCAGACTTTGAGCCTTCGATACCCACCTAGCACGCTCACCCCTCAGACGCGGGAGAAGCTGGACTCGATGGAAAAAGAAGCGAGAACTATTGTCATGAACTGTATATCAAACTCAGAAATCGAGCTTTCAACTCTCCAGACATTATGCATTCTAAGCATGGTAGAGTTTGCAGGTAAGAGAAAAGCGATATGAACATTACAGTATATGACTTGCCTTCTTAGACTGACTTTCCCAGATGGCAGAGTGGCACAAGCAGGCCTGCATGTTGCAATCGCTAGCCAGTTAGCCCAGAGCGTGCAGCCTCACAACACGCTCGGAGACGCCCAAGAATTCAACGACTGTGTTCATAGCATCATTATGCTTCAAAACCTTCAAGGCTTGATACCTCCAACAACTGGTCCTGTCAGTGCTCTCTCAGCTAGCAGTAACCCTCCGTCGGTATCGCAGATACACGCCGCGGCTCTATCCGGTATAGAACCGCCAAGCCTCTCGTCAGCAGGAATCCTTGGGCATAGCCAAATGGACTCCGGCATTATGAAATTTGCACTGGAACTCAGTGAGGCCTGGAGGATGGCCCGGACGTATGCTGCACGCCGCGTGACTTCGAATGCACTACCGCCTTGGAATCAGCACTCTGACTACTCCAGCATCATGCATCTTCATCTAGAGTTTGACTGCCGCGTGCCTTTGAAGTATCGGTTTGCTGCTAATCAATTTGCAGAGCAGGACCAAGCGTCTTTAGAGCAGCGGCGTGATTACTGGGGCCCTTGGCTTTTTATTCAGATCGTATATGCCGTCATCCCATGCATACTCAACCATCCATTTTTACTATCTATGCGGCTCAAAAACTTTCGACACATTATACCCCAGTCTTTTATCCATCACTCATTCGAGTACATAAACCGGCATGCTGGTTGGATAGTATACTTCGTTAACCTGCTGGAAAAGAAGTCGTTCTGTATTTCTGACCCTTCACTCGCTCATTGCATATCTATTGTAGCGACAATTCATCTTCAGCACAGCTTTGTCAAAGATAAGGCGCTACGCGATAAAGCGCAGCAAGGATTCGACAAGTGCATGAGATTTCTACGACGAATGGGTGGAACTTGGCCTTGTGTGTCTGTCATGGTTCGTTTTACTCGACCGGTGCGCTTTCTGGGTCCGGCGTGTAGTTGCATGCTGACAGTCTGTAGGCCGACAATCTTGCAAAACTTAGAGAAAGTGTTGGCGTGGTTTGGTCGCCAACTTCACAGGATACGGAGCTTCTGAACCGCCATAGGTCATTTTCGATCGATGCGCAGCTTCTGTGGGATATTTTGATCTACGAACGGGCCGGTCGCCACGATGCGGGAACGGACCAGTCAATCTTTGGCAAGACATTAAAAGTCAGTACCAAGTCTCGCGAAGATGATTTGCGGACTGCTGCCGAGTTTGATCTCGTTGGCTCGGCTGGTATATCTGGCCACAAAGCTGTATCAAAAGAGACGCCAGCCTACGCACCGAATGAAGATGTACCGCCAACTCCACGATTCCTGGACAATATCGACGAAATAGACCAAACCGCTCCTGACATTGGCGTATCTGTGGAAGATCGCTTCTTCGGAGGCATTGGCGGTCTGGATGAGCAGGAACACTTGTTTCTACAGGCAAATGACTTTGGAAAAGCTATCGACAATTGGCTAAGCTTTGATTCATTCTAATTATTAGTTATTCTAGCTACATGTAAATGTGCTACATTTCCGACTACCATGCCAACTCACAGTTCATCCTACGGCTCGATTCGCAGTCCAGCCGGCTGCATAAGTCAATGTCCGCCTGAGCAGTAGCTGTAACCTTATGTTTTGGTACCGCTGGCCAGATTTCCGCCCCAGCTGCTACCTCCATGTCGTGATGTGCCGTCACCAGATCACGAGTTAATTTTTGGAAGAATAATGGGCCCTTAACCGTAGTAGAATAGTTAGAGATATGAAGTGTTTCGCGCACATTCAAAATAAAGTCTACATACCTTCTCTACACGAGGATGCAGTTCGCCCTGTAGAAATATGCCAGTGTTGAGATTTTTCTGGGCGCCGTTGCAGAGATCTTTATCTTCCTTCATGATGTTTTTAAAGAAATCACTATTGTCGTTGAATTCATCATCAGTAGAATCATTGTTTCTGTATACCTCGTACTCCATGTGCGTTTGTGTTGAGGAGATTGGCACGCAACGCTGAATAAAGAAGAAATGTGGTCTGCGAGTAAATTGATTTCTGTTTAGCGACAGGTTCTGACATTTTCAGTGGATAGCACTACCTACGTGACAGTTGTCGAGGCATTCGGATACAAGTATGTGCTCACATTCCCCAGACTCCTAGCCCCAGGGTCATCTTTGTCGACGGCATAATGCTGGATGTGGCCACCAGATGTTTCGACCGAGTACTTGGTTAAGTTGGTGACGGCAGGCAGTGCAGGGTGTCCAGTGGGACAATGATAGCACTAAATCCGGAGAAGTTTTAGTTACAACAACAAACATACATCCCTTTCCTGTTTAAGCAGCTGCCAGTGTCGATGCGACTTACCTCGTTATAATTATCTGCCAGTACCTTCCAATTGTATTCTCCGGTCATCTCCCATTGATGGTCAAAATGATAGTTCTTCATATCAAACTTCATAAGCCGTGGTTGAAAGTCTACAGTAGCAAAGTCTTGGTCCCATAGAATAGACGGAGTATCGCTTGCATCGAGGTTCACCCACACGAACCCCAGGTTGTCAACATGTACGTGCACGCGATAAAGACCGTTGTCTTCTTTCTTGAAAGAAGCGAGTTCTTGATATTTTGGTGCTTTGGCCAAGTGGCCATCGAAGCCGTATGACCATCCTTTTAATGATGTCAGTATTATATCAGTCAAACAACACTGACGGGCACACAAGTACAAGGAAAGTACAAAAACAACGCTATAATTTTTTCAACCTTACCGTGGTATTTGCACGCCAGCACAGCTGCCTTCCCAGAATCTTTCTCAACAATAGGAAATGCACGGTGTCTGCAAACGTTATGGTGAGCTCGAATTTGACCTTCGCGGTCTTTGATCAGAAAAAAAGTATATCCAGCCTCAGTGATCCTGACAAAATGGCCGGTATCAGGGAAACGCAATTTATGGGTAACAAGTAGCCATTTCTTGGAGAAAATGGCACGTCTCTCAAGCTCATACATAGCCGGAGACCTGTACCACGCTGCGGGTAGTGCCTGGGCTGGTTTTTCTTTGTCATCCTGCTTGTTGACGCTTCCGCCAAAGCCGAACCAGCTCATCGCGTTTTAATAATATGAAGTTCAACTTGAATGAGACTATTCTTTATGTATGAAATTATGGTAAAATTTCTAGAGCAGAGAGATGACTTTATCCGCAATATAAGCAACCCGCCTTCCATCCACCAAGGTGTCAATCATCGCAGTGCCGTTATTAGTACTCAGATTATGATATCCTTTTGGTGATATGTAATGCGAATGAGGCGGCACACGGAACACGGGACACGGGACACGGAACAAGGAGCACGGGCCGCATCCGTCCCCACACGTCCTATCTCTTGAGCCGTCTTCCGTGCCCACCCATCACCGCATTATTGGACAAGGAGTCAGCCACAAATGCATCATTGCCAGCAGTGCATAGACCTAGAGATAATGCGAACTAGACTCTTAGCCAAGACGATGTCGCCGAAGACTTAAGAATACCTCAAAGGTACTCTTCTCCTAAGCGATAGAACTCGATATACCACAAGAAAATACGTATAAGTCCGCTGCTCGGTGATACGCACTTACTGAAGTGACGAAAATGATGTCGGAAATGAACCCCTCCAAATCGCAGGCGGTGGCCATTGTCGGTGCGGGTGTCTTTGGGCTGTCAACTGCATTGGAGCTGACAAGACGAGGCTACACCAACGTCACTGTCTTAGACCGCTACCTTCCTCCAGCAGTGGACGGCAGCAGCGTTGACATTTCACGGATTATTCGATTTGACTACGGCGATCCATTTTACAGCAAAATGGCAAGGGAGGCAGTCCAAGCATGGGCCGCAGAGTACCCCGATCATTACCATCAAGTCGGATTCGTCATGCTCAATGAGAAAGGAGGGTTCGAGTATACGACCAAAACCAAAGAGGTGGATGCGAAGTTGGGCAAGACTATAGAGGAATACGCCGATGCAACTCAAATGCGCCTGAGACTGCCTGGCATTCCGGGGAAGTTGGACGGCTTGAGTGCCTACTACAATCCTAAAGGGGGCTGGGCGGATGCAGAATCGAGCATTGCCCAGCTGGCCAGCAGCTGCAGTCATGCGGGCGTTTCATTTGTAACTGGCCGGCGAGGAACTGTGACCTCCCTTCTGTATCATGACTCCAAAGTTGAGGGGCTCAAGGTGGCCGAGGGTGCTCCAATTCGTGCCTCTCTTGTGATATTAGCGACTGGAGCATGGACGGAACATCTTTTACAAGTCGGACACGCCAGCTCAGCATCGGGACAGCCAGTTGGTTTTATTCAGTTGACCGACAGTGAGGCCGAGCAGTTGAGAGGCATGCCAGTTATGATCAACTCCAACAAAGGAGTGTTTGTGTTCCCCCCAACCCCAAGATCTAACATCCTTAAAGTTGCTCGTCATGGTTGGGGATATGGCACAAAAGTGAGGGTCGATGATGGACACGCCCCGGCACGGTTCATCTCATGCCCACATAGAGATCGCAATAACGCAAGGAATTCATACATTCCAGAAGACGCCCAAGAAGGACTTCGGGATGGATTGAGAGATCTAGTTCCCGAGTTTGCCGAACGTCCGTGGTCCCGTTTGCGACTTTGCTGGTACTCTGACACTCCAGAAGGAGACTTTATTGTGGACAAGCATCCCCAGATTCCGGGTCTCTTCATAGCCACTGGTGGGTCAGGACAGTAAGTGGTTGTTATGTCTTTCTTCTTAGGATCATATTAAAGCTTACAAAATCACAGTGGTTTCAAGTTTCTGCCGGTTCTGGGCAAGTACATCGTAGATTGTCTGGAGAATAAAGCTCCAAAGGAGTTGAGATGGAAGTGGAGGCTAAGAGAGCCATCTGGGACAGGTGAGAAGGTTAAGATCGGAGATGGTAGTCGAGGAGGGCCGCCTCTGAGAACCCTAACCACCTCAGAGCAGGCAAAATTGTAGGGTCGGGCTTCGTTGGTACGTGCATAATTGTAGAATCTTTACACTAAAGTCGATGCAAGACTATACGCACTTTTGTGAATGCATACGCTGTCTCTAATAGCATCTTCCGCATTCTATAGATTCTCATTCATTGCGTACGCTAAATCATTGTACAAGCCCCCTGCGTCAATTGATGACTTGTGCATTTTTATTCATTCTTTAATCGCCTAATAAACTTTGAAATGTATCACCAAGTACCCGTAAGTCTAGATAGCATCTTCAGGCATCACCGGCTGATAGTGCTGCCATATGCATCGTGTCAGTCGACCAGTTTTGCCCGCCGGCGGATCCCGGTTGTATTCTTCCGTTGCCGAGCATATCATGGCTCACCTGACCGACGACGATTTAGTCAACTAGAGCTTATCCCTGTGTGGCTGGAGCTCTTGGCTATCTTGCGACTATTCTGCGTTGTCAATATGGTCTGGACTGGAGTCGATGAAGCACGGAGCTCGTATCCGGCCCGGACGGACCGCCTCGCCGATCCGACCTTGAAAGCTCCGATCCTTCGCCGACATAGCTAGAAGACTTTGGCTAGTTTATCTCAAATTGGTTTCAGGGCTCTAATCTTTGTTAATTCCATAGCGAGAGATCGTTTGAGCACAATGAAAACAACAGAAAACTCACCATGTCGGCGGCTTCGATGCACAATTATCGGAGCAGGGTACGTGGCACACTTCGACCCTTAGTTTCCGGTTCTAACAGAATGTTGCAGAGTTTCCGGTATTTTAATGGGTAAGTAGATTGCAAAACTTAGAAGAACTGAGTCTTGACGAAGGACAGGCTGTAAGATCCGATTGCACTTGGAGGAATTTGTAGATTTTCAAATTTTAGAGAAGAATTCTGAATTAGGGGGGACTTGGGATGAGAATCGATATCCAGGTACGATCTCCGCGCCGAGAATATGCGATTAAAGATATGACTAAAATGATGCAGGCTGTGCTTGCGACGTGCCCAGTCACTGCTATCAATTCTCTTTTGCACCAAATCCAGACTGGTCACAGCTGTTGGTTACTTCGTAACCCTTTTCTTCATGACAGAAACTGACTAATGAGATAGATACGCCTCCTCTTTCGAGATTAAGAATTATCTCAAGGCAGTGGCGAGGAGATTTAGCCTAGACGAGCATATTCGGTACAACTGCAAAGTAACATCAGCAAGGTGGTCTGAAGACACATCCACATGGGCTGTTGAGACAAACCAAGGTGATACACTGGTGTCTGAAATTCTCATAAATGCCGGGGGCATCTTGAACAATCCGCAGATGCCGAATATAGACGGGCTAGATAGCTTCAACGGTTCAATAGTACACACCGCCGCATGGGACTCATCAGTAGATCTGAACGATAAAACCGTTGCGATTATTGGATCTGGTGCGAGCTCTGTTCAGCTGCTTCCGCACCTTCAGGTCAAAAGCAAATACGTCAATGTGTACATCCGCACGCCATCTTGGATCTGCCCGCCTGTCGTTGTGCCTAATTCTGGCGACAACAACCACACTTACCGAGAAGAAGAAAAGCAGCTGTTCAGAAGAGACGAAGCCAACTATGTGGCATTGCGCAAAAAGATAGAGTCGCAGTTTAATGGCATGTTTGGAGCATTCTTTAAAGCCAATCCAGAACAAACAGATCTGCGGTATCGGTTTGAGTCGCGGATGCGAGCGATGATAAAAGACGAGAGGTTGCAGAAGCACCTTATTCCACGTTTTGAGGCCGGATGTCGCCGTATGAACCCAGGAGAACAGTTTCTTGTGTCTATCCAAGAACCTAATGTTCAGCCGGTTTTTGACTTGATTGAAAAAGTCACACCGGGCGGAATTCTTGCCGGAGGGGTAGAGTATCCTGCTGATGTGATTGTCGCTGCTACAGGGTTTAATACGAGTTTCCGACCACGATTTCCTATCATCGGCCGCAATTGTGTCAACTTGCAGGATCTATGGGCAGAAGATCCAATCTCATACTTTGGAACTGGCGTCTCTGGTTTCCCAAACTATCTCGTGTACTTGGGACCTAATACACCAATTTCCAATGGCAGCCTGATGGGTAAGAGTTGCCACTATCAGTGACACGAACGCCTTACTAACAGTTTTGGCAGGGCCGTTGGAAGCAACTAGCGACTATTTTATTCGGCTGCTTCAACGGATGATCAGACACCAGGCTCTCTCATTTGATGTGCATAAAGGTGCACAAGACGATTTCGACGACCACACCAGAGAGTTTATGAGAGGAATGGTGTGGACAGGCACATGCCGGAGTTGGTGTAAGTTCCCCCATCTCCTTCAGTGCTTCCCCCTTTAGTGCTTCCCAGTTTTCATTTATCGGCAAGCTTCTTACGGACAAATAGTCAAGCGAGCAAGTGACGGTAAAGTGACGGCTTTATGGCCAGGCAGCGCGCTCCACTACATGCAATGTCTTGCTGAGGACAGATGGGAAGATTATGAATGGAGATACGATAGAGAGAGGTTTGCATACTGGAACAAGGGATTTTCATGGATTGAAAGACCCGAGATGGATGAAATTGGGCTACAATCGCAAAGATCATTCGAAATGATGACTACGCTACCCGCAGCATCATCTGACTTGGCCTTCTATATTTGCAAAGCTGATAACCTCTCGCGAGCTGAGCTATCGCTAAGTAGTAAGAAAGCTTCAGAGAGTTTCGGTAAGATCGAAAGTACGGCGACGAATGAGCTGGAAGAGTACGAAAACTTTCCTCAAGACAAGGACATGACGGCATCAGCAGATCGTTTTTGTATCACGGCGCCCATTTAGGTTCATGCGTCTATTTGTCTCCATTTAATAAAGAATTAGTGTTATTTCGTATTTGACAATTGTTACATAGAGATCTCATAGGCAATGACACCAGTATCTATTCGAGAAACGTTGTTACCTCTTAATTGCTCCACAGCACGTGAGTACACACCGTCTGATTGTGCTTCAACCATTTCAAGCTAGTTCCAGCACGCGCCGCACGGCATATAATCCGACTCCGACCCGTGATCGGGCCGTAGCCGGAGGTATGCCTACCACATTTACCTCTCGTTCATAATCCTCCACGGGACTTGTCACTGCTGATACGAACGATTCTGTATTCGCGTGCCACACGCCCTTTCCATGAAGCCCTCATCATGGCACACACCGTCCAGTGCTACTTTTTGTCTCCAAATGGCGATGTACCAAATAACCCATTACCCGTGCTGCATTATCATGGGGTGCTGCCCAAAAATGCTACGGAGGATGCAGTGACGCAGTTTCTTACAGCAAATACTTGGGAAAAGAGGGTAAGTTGTCTGTCATTCGAAGAGTATTATGACAACGCATCACTAACCCTGTTTACTCGCTAAATAGGGGGCTTGGGGACACATAGGCATCCGACATTTCCATCCGAACACTCACGAATGCTACGGTGAGAGAATTTTGCAACTAGCAGATGTTAGCCGCATGACTCAGAGTATTTATTCTTAATTAGGAATCGTCAGTGGTCGCTCTACAATGCTCATCGGTAAGATAGAAGATGGCAAAGGGAAGGAGGCAAAGGTGCAAAAGGGAGATGTGATCGTGCTTCCGGCAGGAACAGCACACTCAAATCTTGAGAGCACGCCCGACTACTTCTATATTGGCGTTTATCCACGGGTAAGTTTGGTCTATAATGAACGATTTAACGTTTTTCCCAATACTGATAAGCCCTTCAGCGTCATCCCAAGTGGGTGAACGAGATGGGGAAGAATCCAGCCACCAAGTTCTTATCTACTATTAAGGCTGTTGAGATGCCTGAAGAAGATCCGGTGTATGGGAAAGATGGGCCACTTCTAAAGCTGTGGCATTCGCAGAACCTGGCTAAATTGTAGTTTCAACCACAGCGCAGCAGGTCTGTGAGATGGCAGAATATATATAAACGCTTTATAATACACTAGTATCTCTCATCGCCGTCAAATATTTACCCATTCAAATGATAGCGTACCACAAACATTCTCGCGGGTTCCATCATCATTCCACCGAGTACTGGCAGAAGGATAAGGTAGCTGCAGAACAGATTATTCAGTACGTTGGACAAGAGTCTTCAGCAATTATCCGAATATAACCTCAACCTTTGTTTTTTAAGCTGTATTTGTATGCTAGTATAATACAGGTTTGTAATAACTCTGTCCCTGGACTAAGGGTTCTTGGAGGTTTTGTTTTTGGTGTGAATCCATTGCAAGTTATCTAGGTCTTGGGGTCGGTAATACAATTACTGGCGGCGCTGGCTTTTGTAAGGTCAATGCGTTAGATGTTTTTCCATACTTGTTGGACGGTAGGGTTATCTGGACGCCCGGAGCAGGAAGATAGAGGCCTCGGCTCCGTGAAAGGGGGAATAAGTAGGCGGATTGAGAGGATCTCTTAGAGGAGAAATTCTGCATCCAACAGCATCACGCATCATCATCGAAACGACATCAATATACATGAACTTGACCTCTTTCAATTGATTCTAACAGTTATGAGCCAGGGAAGGGAAAATAACTCTAAACTGCAACTTCTGGGAATTGCGCTAATTGGCCACGTAACTAACCGTCTTTCGCGAACTTGAGAAGTCTCAGTGATGCCCATACGACACAGCACGCCTTGAAAGCATGGGGGATCTGGCAGCTAACTGGCACCAAGACAAGGAGTCTCGCATGAATCTTGCTCCGCATCTTCATGTGCCGCAATGAATATTGACGTTGCGTCGTATCGGACAGCGCATACGTCAACTTACCGTGCGTACGATTTGGTCGAGATCCCACTCGAGCCTTTGCATACTATAGTACGAGATATGAAAGCGCCTCTTTGTCAGTACTACACACGAAAAGATGAACTACCACGCGGGACATTGGGCGGGAAGAACAAGTAGGAGACAAGAACGTTGTATTATCTCCCGTTTGAGCCGGCGGCTTTGAAAGTAGAAGAATGGTGTGGCTCGATGTGTTTGGGCGTCAGTCTCCTCATTGTTCTCAAAGATCAATGCCTCCGCGCCGTCCAGGTATCGCAGACCGATGCTGATCCATTTTATCTCGCGCGTTGGTCCGCAATGCCTGACACAATTACGTGGTTGCAGTTTCGCTCTAGAGTTAGTATAGACTGTGGGCTGCTATCCAAAAGGCAGTTGAATAGCGCACTATCCTCAATAGGAGATGTGACAGTGCTCTTTAGTAAACAATACTGTCGGACGCTCGAGGACGAACGGACCATCGCATATTCAGGGTAGGTAGTTTGGTGTGGAGATGTGAGCACGGTCCGACCCGCAGGTAGCATAAGGACCTGAGATTTGGTATTGCCTTTAATAGTGCTATACCTGCTACGCCCCGTTGGATTAAAGCCATAAGATCCACCGATCGAAATAAAATACATTGGCTTCGAGATGTGCCAGTGTAGAAATAGCTGATTGCGGCGCCGCCACAAACCCCGCGCCGCCGGGCCTAAGGTCTTCTTGTTATTCAATTCATGATGGTATAAATACAGCGGCTTTCCCCGCTCGTTGCAGCTGGCTCACCCAACTTTCCCTTGCTCCCCAGCTTTCCCTGTCCGTGGCCAAAATGAGCGAGAAACCCTGGGTTGTTATGCCATTATACTACTATCCAATCAGTGAGGCTACATGGAAGCCGCTGTACGATGCGTAGGTCGATGTGACACTGCTTCCAACATGGAACCAGAATGGGATCCATCCCACAAACTAACTGCCGCACATTTTCGCAGGATTTCCGTCTCCCCCGATATCAATTTTCTCGTCATTGTGAACCCAAACAGCGGGCCCGGAGCAGGTCCCCTGCCCGGCAACGACTACGTCAGCGAGGTGCCAAAGCTGAACTCGTTCCCAAATGTCCGCACCGTGGGATATGTGCGGATACATTACTGCCGTAAGCCCCTGGAAGAGACATGCTCGGAAATAGACCGCTATGCCGGCTGGGATCGCCACCATAGCATCCCAGGGCTCTATGTCGAAGGCATCTATGTCGATGAAACACCCAACCATGTCTCGGACGACAGGTCGGATTATCTAGACCGTCTCCGCCACTTCATCAAATGCAATGAGGGGCTGCTCGGTGAACGCATGGTAAGCAGCAGCAGGGATCCCCCGACAGTATATGGGCGAAACCCCTGTAACCCTGTTCCCCGTACTCCGTATTCCGGTGGCCCTCCATAGTGGCAGGATCGATTCTTTCAGTCATCTGTCTATTTTAAGAGGTCATCACATCTACTAATTTCTCTCTCAAACAAACAGGTGGTACACAACCCAGGCACTCCCCCAGAGGGGAGCCTGGGGTCGTTCGGTGACCCTGACTTGGTATGTATTTGCGAAGAACCCTACGAGCTCTACCAGAGCAGGGGCGTGCAAAGGCGTCTGGACGAGTTCTCGCCCAAATATGAGCGATGCGCCTACCAGATCTCAGGGATCCCCGCCGACGAAATGGACGGGGCTGTGCAGGAGCTGTGCCGGCGCGGGCAGTATGTATTTGCAACAGACCTGGCCGTAGACTTCTACGAGAGCTTTGGACCTAGTTGGCATGCATTTGTGGAGGCAGTGAGAAAGGCGTCGTGCCCTTGACGGCATTGGTGGGTGCTGACCGGGTACCGCAGAATCTATGCAAGTAGCCTCAAAAAAAAAAAAAAAACGTCGTGATCGACACTAGAGCGGACCGCGGCCACCTGGCGCCTTTGACCTTATCTCGAGGCGTTGTGTCTCAAGCGTATCAATTCCGCCATCGGGTCCTAATTCATTAGGCCTTAATGTTTTTTTGGGGGCGGCAGAAGGGCTTATAGGTCTGAGCATGGAGCGCAGCAGTATCATTTAAACCACGCTAAAAAGCATAATTCAAAATTGTTTGCCTATTCCCATGCCAGATCATTCATTGCAGCTGCGCCCAAATTGACCGTCTAACCTGTGTACCTACGGAGCAGAGCCGTGAGACTTTCTCAATGTCGTGTTCTTTGTACGCAGTAACTCCTCGTGTTGCTCCGGACCGTTGTGCGGCCACTTTTGCCGCGTCGGATACGGCCCACTGTGGCTGCAGCTTGTATTCCACCAGGTCTCAGCAATCCGGTGTGAAGGGAGCTGTTGAAGTGATAAGATAATTATTATCTGTGGCGTTATTTTGGCGTATTTTTTGGCGTTGCTAGATGCAAGCCACGTACGACATGAGACTCACCGGATGAATGGGTTAGAGTTGAATTATCTAAAGGAATCGACTAGCTTATGCTCCGCATGGAAAGTTGCTGATCTGCTACTCCATATATTTGAAATAGAACATAATTGGATAACCTGGCACATCATTTTTCCCCAATACGGATACTTGTGCAATGATAAACAGTAGTACTGTTATCATGCTCTGTTGCTTTCAGCTGTGCAGCCTGCTGGCTTGGTCAACTGAGACATACACACGCTGCTCTGCACAATCTCACCTACCTTGGGTTCTTTGGTGCACTCATTGTGATGCGGCTCAGGTATGACTGCATAAGGAGCTGAGAAACTAATGGACGGACAACGCCTCACCAGCCCGTGCGCAGGCTGGATGGATTCCGAAGCCCGGCATGTACGAAAGTACTCTCCTGGATCTCGAAATGTGAAATTTTGGCTGACCGCGCTGGCCGAGCTGGTCTTGACAGCCTGCTGTTCATTATATCTCCGTCCTGCCGGGGGAGGGAGGGGTTGACTCTGGGGATCACCGTGTTGGTTCCTTTACCTACCCGTAACATAACATAATATGTAGTTCAAGTTCCCCCGCCCACTAACGTTGAATGTAGTTGATACTCCAGCTGTTCTACTTCTATCCAGCTGTTTTTGGTTTCACAAAGCAAAACCTGCCACTCCCAGGTGCAAAATGGCGGTTAGTCACCTGGGATTATCAGCAGTCGGCTGGCGTGAAATGATTAACTCGTGGTGGGACTTGGTAAGGATGTGTCGCAGCTGTCAGCCTCGTCTAGGGTACATCGTTTGCTGACTCCAGTTTGCTCTTGCAGCTCCTCGCCGGTTTCCTGTTCGGTAGTATTGTGCTTGGAGTATCGTACCTATTGTATAAAACATGTCGAGTCATTATTCGACGGGACCATGTAGGAGTTCCCTATGCAATCGTTACTCCCAGATTTCATTTTTTGATAACAGTTTGGCTTCAGGCAACACGCCGACAACCCCCATTGCCGCGTCGTATCATTCGTTATCTTGCGGGCCTGCGGCAGGACCCGGCAAGTTTGCAATCATCGCAGGAAACGACCAAAGAGGAGCTCAATTCCTTCGGCGTGTTCTTGGGCAGCTTCACGAACCCGCCCACTGATGCCCAGCGTCGACTGCTTTCTCAGTGGGACGTCCTCGTCGTCGACCCTTTCCGGGACGGGGTCGCCGATGCCCTGGCGACCTGCCAGTCCACTTCCAGACATGTCCTTGGCCGTATCGACGTTCAGGCCCTGAGCGGAGTCGCCACAGGCAAGAATACCGATGATGTGATCAAGAACCTAACCGTGCTCACCCAGACTCTTAACTCGCACTTGCGATGTAGGGAGCAGGAGAGTTCGGCTTACAGCGGGGTATTGCTTGCTGGCTTCCGCGAGCACTTCCGACCGGCGGTGATGAATGAGCTGGCTAGGTGTATCAAGCATATCGGACTCGACCTATGGCTCGAGCTGTCGTACCCCACGTACCTGACCGAGAATGAAGCACGTGCAATTGACATGAAGTACGTCAGGGGCATCGTGTACCGTAACGGCACGATCCGGCAAGATGGTGACCGCCAGAACTACTTCCAGATGGAGGCAATGCGCACCGTTATGCGCGATGTTGCAAGGCAGCGCGTCGCTCACGGCCCTGCGCTCATTATGTGGGAGACGATCGACGATGAGGAGGAGATGCAGTTCGCCGTTGTCATGCGCACGTACAACTGGTGTGCGTACAATAGCGCGCTGTGTTGGATAGGACACTTGGACGCGTTAATCGACGCCGAGGCAGCGAGCACCCGCTCCACCAGGACCAAGCCGCTAGGAGCATTGATGTGGATGAAGAATGAGAACAACATGAGAGCCCACGATGTCTGGAGGACAAATAACGAGGTAAGCTAGCGAGCCAGCACGCCAGCCCCGCATCAGACTTGAAGGCGGGGGATAGCTGACATGGTTGCTGCAGATTTCCACCACCACCTCATCGACCTCGACCGTCCATGATGCTGCCTACGACTCCATTGCCACGTTTATACCGGGTCTCTCGGCGCATCTGCGGCTGCAACCACTGGCGGTGGATGGCCAAGAGGGGCGCGATGGCACCACAAGAACCGCAGAGACCATAGTGACGGCAGGGGCCGCTGAGTCCACTGAGTCCACTGAGTCAGCCGAGTCTACTGAGGTAGCTACTACGGAGGTGGACCCCCAGCCCAAGTTCAACAGAGTCTCGACCTCATCGCTCTCCCCGCTGCTATCGCTCACCCAAAGTCAGAGCGACTCCGATTCTGAGTGTGGAATAGTACACCCTTGGTCTGCCTTGGACGAGTACAGAGACTTCGACTCCGTGGGTCTAGGCTGTTTCCAACTCGGCCACGAGGCGACGTTTGCCGAGTTTGCAGATGTTTGCCGAACTCAGAGTAGCATCAGCGACCTCAACCTGTTGGTGCGGCTCAAGACAGAGGAGCTCAGCAAGATTCGCCACCAGATTGAAGCAATATGCGAAAGTCCCGACCTCAGTCCCGCCGTCCTCCGCGCCATCAACGACCTCCTAGATCTTCTCCTTACTGCCGACAATGACGAACATGCACGAATCAAGGTCCTCTCGGGTCTGCACTCAGGCTTCCAGACGGACTCGGGCACTCAGTACTGGGGCGTCTATGATCTTGGTCACGCCGAAAGCGAGTGCCTAACTCTGTATCTCTCCAACAAAGCCAAGGACCGCGCAGGAACTATTCTACATACTTTCCTCTCCAGTCGTCAATTCACGCGCGTCGACTGCCTTTTGGCTGAGCAGGCTTTGGCCGACAAGATCGCCGCTCCTGACGAGCCGTGGCTGCTATCCGCTCGCATTGTGCAGGATATTGAGCGTCTCTCGCCCTTGGAGGCAATTCTATTCCTCAAACGTCTCCAGTCATCTAGCACCAACTCGCAGTTCTTGAACAAGATCCGCAGCTCTCTCGAGCATCAGCTGCTTGAGATTCCCGCTTTGACTCAGCAGCGCGCCCTCAGCTCCGTGAAGTACCTCGGTGGCACCATCTCTGCAGATGATTTGGTTGACGCCCGTCTGTCATGGCTTGCCGAAAAGGGATGCTGGATTCCTGATCGTGCCAAGGCCATCAACTTGTTCCGGGAGGTGAGCGACCGCCTCTACACGGTTCTCATGCAAGGCGAGACCACAACTCTTGAGAAGCTGAGCGCTTGCATCCAGGAACTCGTGCGCAAGGGTCAGATCGATGCCAGCGTGGACATCTTTGCCATGTCCGTTTTCTGTGCATTCCGCAAATTAGCACTTGACGAAGTCTACCTCGAGATCATGGATCGCAATGTTTACCCCAACCACACCACCGATCAAGCAGGCTGCTTCGCCGAGAACTTTGCCCTTGGCTCACGTTGCGACTCGTTCTTTGATGCCACTCCGCGCGACATTGGCCGCATCCTTGCCGACCGATACCGGGCCTACTACATGAGGTACCAGCCGCCTTTGCGCGAGGAGATGTTTACGGAGCTCCCAACCGCATACGCCGCCATGCAGGTCGATTTTGACACAGAGGATAGCAAGGAGAAGATGGCTTTCACGCATCAATTTACTTTCTTCGCGATATTCGCCGTCCCAGCTCTGATCGATGTGACACTGCTGACCACGATTGGGCGTGGTCTCTACCTAACCACTTTCATGTCCTCCGAGGAGAAGACTATGGCTACTCTGGCTCTCCTTCTGGCGCTGTTGATGAGCGGTGGCTTTGGTGCTTGGATCTGCTCAGGCGGGCGCTATTACTTCTACGCAAACGCATTCCCCGCCATGAACCTCTTTGTACTCTCTCGGTGTGTTGCTGGTTTTGCTACCACGATTGTCGTCGGCATTGGCGGCTTCCTGGTGGTTACCTTCCTCAAGCGATTGACAGCTGCGCTTATCTTCGTGTACTACTTCTCCATGCTGTCAACATATCTGATGGCCGTTAACGCCCTCTCCATCTATCAGCTGCCCGGTTCAAGCTTCCTCTCTGGTAGAACCGTCATCTTCTCCTGTATGCCGATTCTCTTCATCTCGCCAGCTGTTACTATGTTCACTGGTCGCGACATCGTTATCTACCTCCCAGTTCTTGGCTGCTTCTTGATCGCGCTCTTGCTAGGCGGGAGGAGCATTATTTCAAAATGGAGTTCTTGGTACCTCAAGATTCCCTTCGTGACTGATGCCGAAGTCGTTGGCTGGTATCGCCAACACCATAAAGCTTCCGTAGCGAATCTCTCTAACCTGGATGACAAAGACGTGATGCCCCTGGCTCGCTGTGCGCTTCACGCCGCCGTCCTAAAGGAGGCCAACCGCTTCTATTTCTCCAAGTCATCTTTGGATCCGCTCGTTAAGAAGCTGGCCGAAGGGTACCAGTCCACCATGTTCCTCATGCGGTGGTACTGTAGGCACAAGAGATCTCGCCTGCCATTGCCCTACAGCACCACCTGGAATCTGACTCTCAAGGCCGGAATGGAAAATATGACCAACATGCAGAAGGGGCTTAAACTTCATAGCGCCTTCCTGCACTGGCGGGCCACTGGCCGCGATATCTGGTCTAGCCTTCTCTACTTCGTCGTAGCTCTTCTCGACAAGTGGGTGTCGCTCCTCACTGGCGGCGATCTGGTCGGCCTCTCGGCAGCTAGTAATGAGGAGTTACGACTTGGCATCGGGTTCAGTTTGTGCTACTATCTCGTCGGCGCAGTTTCGCTCGACATAGTATCTCAACCTCTTTGGACTGCAGCCAATGAAAAGTCCACAACACCGATTACCTCGCTGGATTCCCTCCAACAGCTCACTCTCCGGGATGCCCAAGCCAGGCGCAGGCTCTACTGGAAGTCGCTATTTAAGTTCTTCTTCCTGCACATCTGGGGTGCGGCCATATTTGCGACTCTAATGTGGGCATTCCAGTCCTCCCGCGACAACACCATCATGTTCATGGGACACGTTGGTGCCTACTCTGGCCTGCTTTGGTATCAGTATAACAAAATCTTCTGCGGAGTCCACAGCGCCTCGGCCCTTGCCGTTGGCACCCTTGCAGGGTTGCCCACTGGGCTTGCACTTCAGTATTGCTTGCCAGACTTCGGATACAGCAGTCTCGTGTCCTTGGCTGTTGCCACGTGGACATCTTGCTTGTGGTCCCTCTGCTCTGCTAATCTAGGATGGCCGACCTTCTTCTATTCTACGTCAATACCCGAGAAGTCAACTGAGAAGTTAAACAAAGAGACTGTCAATGTTCTCTACTCGATCAACACCCTAGACCCTTCACCGGAATTTTCTCAGGAGGCTCTTTCCAAGATATTCGAGTCAACTCGCAGTCTCCCCGCGGACCAGAGGTACGTAGTTGAGCCAATTAAGCATCCCAGCCAGAGAATTGTGGAGCTGCTATCTTCTCGTAACAAGTCAAGGGCTCCTAGTGTTCTTACAGCCGCCTTCCCAGCATCCGGCTCCCTGCTGGACATGGCTGTACAAAACTGGAATACGGGAAAGATCGCTGTGGAACTTGTGTCCTCCCATCACCTAGTATCGACTGGCGCCGAGATCCGGTCTATCAGCCGTCATATGGGTGACGAGCTGCACATTTTTGTCAGCCTTGGCTCAGACTATGTTCACGACGAGTGGAAGCCGACGGTTCACTGCTACTGGAATATCATCGCAGAGGCGATTGTTGGGGCTACCGCCAAGAACCACGTGGGCTTGTCTTGCCCCGACGCCAAGCTGGCTGAGTTACTGGTTGTTGACCATGTCGATGACATGGAATTATCCATCCCCGAGGGCGTTAAGTTGCAGCTCGAGACGTCCTCCATGGAGCGCACTCGAGTCATTCGAGACGGCAACCGCACACTGCTCCACTACACTCTTCTCGGCGTGGACATGGACCTGGAGTGGGATCTGCTACCCAAGGACATTCGATCCTACCTGCTCAAACGTTGTGGCGGATGGACTGAGCCCCTGTCAAGTAGCGAAGAAGATTGGTTGCGGCACAGGCTTGCATCACGCGGCTACCCAGGCGATGTGGCGTTGCATATTACCCGCTGCGAGCTGGGCGCTGCTCTCACAACTGCCATCCTAAAGTATGCCAACAATCTGGACATTGAGGGCTATGGAGTGACACCGGCCACTGGCCTCGGAGGGCAGGGCAATAACGTTCAGTCTGGTGTAGAGTTCTCCAACCCGAAGCATCCGTCTCTCATCAAGCCAATTCCGTCTCGCATGCTCCAAAAGGTCAATTTGTGTATCAAATTCCTAATCCTCTCCATGACTGCAGACCCTGAATACCAAAGGGAGCTTGATTTTGTAATTGGGAACAAGCCGGGCTTGATTCGCTGGCCGCTGATCTTCTTGCTCAACACGGTCTGGTCGTATTTTAAATTTTGGCAGAACATACTGATCCCCTTGACCTTGTTCCACGGCCGCGACCACATGATCAGGATCCAGAAACATGCGAAAGGCCTGACCACCGTTTTGGAAAAGCGCAAAGTCGTAACTGAAAGCTTCAGTGGTCCTTCTACCTGGTTCTGGACCATGCAAGCTGATGGATGCTTACGATTATGTCAATACAACGGCTGCCATGACAATGAGCCGAGCGACATGAAGCATCTCGTAGCTGCCAACACTTACACCGACAAGCTGACCCTGCACCAGAGGGAAGTCTACCACAAAGGGGCTGTCACCAACTTATTCCAGTACGAGTATAAAAATAACGACACCAGGTTTCCTCTTCAACGGCAGTGCCTCTCTGGCGACCTGGAGGGCGAGATTGTACAGTATGACTGGCGAGGCTACATCACGTCTGGTTCTGCCATAAGAGGCGATAGTCGCGTCAGCTGGAAGTTCTGGTACCGCAAGAACGCTAAACACGAGGATGAGTTGCTTTGGGCTGAGTATATCTTCCCTCACACAAACGTTAAAGTGCTGTGGAGTATGCCTCCCCGTAACCGTCGGGAGCGTCTGGAGCACTGGATACCATTTTCGACAGTGTCAGAGGCCACCTTCACACAAGGCGACGATATCTACCACGCCACTTGGGCCTTTGAGCACAAATTGCACCCTGAGCTTTCAGTCACCCTCAACGGCAATTTTGTGGCGGCTCCGCTCATGATCAAGGAGGATTGGTTCAATGTGCTGCAGAAGCCGGATAAATGCAGCTTCTTGACCGAGAACCCTCTCCTACCCTTTTCCTCTATCAGGAGCAATCCCATATCCCGCCTTCTAGGCTTTAACGTCAAGCGGCACCCTATTCCTACCTCGGTGGCGCGCTCTCAGCTATGGAAAGCATGGAAGAATGGCCGGGAAGTCGATGCCGTCAGCGCCAGATGGCTTGATGAGAAACTGCTTCGGTCTGACCACACCATGCGCCCCTATTGGAGAATGCGCGACTTTGGCCGCCTGACGGCTGCTAAGAAGTATCTCGACGCCCAAGCCGATACTATTATGGCCCGGGTCGACCTCGACTCTGCTGTTAGTTCGTGGGTGCACATTGCCTACAAGATTGCCGATCTGTACAGTTTTGGTCCAGGCGGAGACGCCCGGATCAACACGCGCAAACTAGACTCGCAGCTGCATGATACTTCCGAGGAGCTACATGTTCTTGCCATGGATACCTCGACCTGGCCCAACGACCCTGGTGGTGTATCGGCATGTCGGAGAGACATGGTCAACGATCTCGAGACGATCAAGTGGCACGTCGTTGCTGAGTCGGCCAATGATTACGGTGTTCCGCGGTTCCAAATTGAACGGAACGTCCAGTCTCTAACCATTTTGCCGCTCTGGGGGTTGGACTTTCTCAATCCTACTCACGGTGTCCTGCAGTCTAGCCTCGACTCGGCGGTAGTACAGCGGTCACATACGACACGAACTGCGGACGTCAAACAGAATTTCCTGCCAATCCTCGGCAGCCTGGTGAAGTGTTCGCGCGCCATTTACTTGAACCGCCAACACATCACAGAGGCCACCAAGGCCTTGGTAGACCTCAATACTTACTTCGAGAACAGCCGCAACTGGAACGATGTTTGGCAGCACCCTGTCGTCAAGGAAAGGTGGCGAGAGCTCTGGTTGACTGAGGATGGAGAAGATGCTTTCAACATCTCTAGGTGGTGGGACTTTGAGAAACCGAGCCTCCAGCAGCTTGATCAATCCCTCGACTTGTGGAGCCGTTATCTCTTTATTTTCTCGCTACCTGTCCCAGAAAATATCCCCGACGTCTTTCAAGCTTCGCATCACTTTACTGGAGCGACGTACGGCATCGTCTGCAAGGTCAAACGCAACTGCACACTTCACATCTGGGATCACTGTATTAGCTTCCGGGAGTTCACCACCTTTATGAGCTCGGCCGTATCGTATGACGCGCCTTTCATCAACAGCTCACTCATTTCACTGACGCACCTCAGCTGCGTTCTGCTCGAACATCATGCTGACGTTGTCCTGCCCTGCTGTGATTACTTCAACCCAGGCTGGGAAGTGGAACTTGGCACAGCCGAAGGCGCAATTGAGCACCGCCGCACCTTCGAGCGTAAGATTGATCCCGTCGTCAACGGAATCAGCAATATGGAAAAGTTTGAGCCCATCGAGGTCATTAAGACAGAGCAGCCGACCGTGATCATGCTGTCTCATGTCCAGTACGTCAAGGACATTAAAAACGCCATTATGGCGGCCGATATCATCGTCAACAAGTGGGGCATGAAGGATTATCGCCTCCATGTGTACGGCGACCAAGAACGGGCCGCGACTATTGCTACCGAGTGTCAGGAGCTCATCGCCTCCAAGAACCTTCAGGATCATTGTATGCTCAAAGGCCTGGGCAACCCGTCACTGGTCCTCCAGGACGCCTGGCTCTTCCTCAACTCATCCATTTCCGAAGGCCTACCGCTAGCCATGGGCGAAGCCGCGCTGACGGGTGTGCCCGTTGTGTGCACCGATGTGGGCGCCTCGTATTGCGTTGTGACGGACAGCATCACGGGCGACCGGTTCAGTGAAGTTGTTCCCCCAAACGACTCGGAGTCGTTGGCCAGGGCCCAGATCAGCGTCATGGGGCTGCTTGGCCAGTGGGCCAGCTACGGCGATGACCCTCCAGGCACCGATGTTCCCTTGCTAGGATACCCCATACCAACCCCAGAGCAAGTCGAGCAGATCTCGAAGCGCATGGTCGCCAAGACGGAACAGCGCCGTAAGCTAGGCATGCGCGGCCGCCAGAACGTGCTGAACAACTTCTCATCGGAAAGATATCAGCGTGAGCACGAGCAGATGCTATGGATCGGCAAGTATCGCAGTAAGGCATATCGCTCCCGGGCCGAGGCCGCCGGCTCCAGCGCCCCAACATCGCAACCGTCTGTCGAGTATGTCTCTCGCCTCACGCCGGAGTCGTGGAACTCATGGTCCAGCAATGAGACCTTGTCGCGCCGAGGCTGGCGCGACAATGTGCGCTCAATGTCGTCGAGCAGCCTCAGCATGCGTGATTTCTTCATCCAGAAGGAGAAGAAGCAGCATTGAACACGCCTTTCTGTGACAGAGTACCATGTCACGGACGACCCGAGAAGAGGAATACGGTGTAGTATCCATATCCATATTCTCGCCAATAAGTTGACTCTGCACAGGAGGCCGGCACACAGATAAGAGCCTGCATGCGCAACAAAATTGGCAACTCCCCACGCCTCCCTAACACAAGACATGTTCTGATCACGACCCCGTTCATTGACCCTTGTTTCGTAATACAAAATCTGAAATCATCATGTGCTTCCAACCACCTGGTCCGCAGGGCAGCGGACAGTTGCTAGAAGACTATTGGAAGGGACACAGGCGCATTTAGCTGAATTATTAGACATTTACAATAATGGCTTCGGGGAGGACAATAGAAAGCCAAAAAATAAAAGGAGAATTTAAAAGGCTGAAGCTCGGTAGGACGTAATAATAACATGTAGCACATATACGGCGTTCCACACAGAAGTAGTACTTATTTATCACAGCAATGATTTCTAGCGAACAACTAGTGAGTTGGAGCGGGACGATGACTATTTAACGGATCCGTCGTGTCCTTGAACGAAAAATCCGTATCCATAATAATATTAATGGAGTATTTTGCAACATGTAGTGTCTCATCGTACCCTATTTGTTCACTGTCTCGAGAAGATCCCCCACACGATTAACGTACTCTACATCATCCACAAATCATGGTACTACCAAGGTACGAGACAGAGCTTTCAATGCCTACTATGAGTTTTGTATTATTCCAATAGGCGTCTAGACTGGGTGGGCCGGACTAGATCCATCCATCGAAGTTTGTCTATTACGTAGTTTCATCTTTGGCGACGTTCAGAGCCATAGTTAAATTTTGACTCTATTGGGACACTGATACAAGCAATGTACGGAAAGACCATATCTCATGGCGTAATTTAATATCTTCTACTCAGAATTGAGGTACGTGGAGAAAAAATCCACCAGCTTTGGCAAATGTCCCGAGACATCAGAGTAGAGGTCCATGTGAGTCTTATTTGAGACAACGAATAGCTCTTTGGGCTGTTTCGCAGATCTGATGGCGTCCTCGCTGATATGGGCAGTGTCGGCCTCTGAGCCCACAATCATCAACAGTGGCCGAGGCGAGATCATACTGTTGTACTGGTACGAATCATAATTGGCCATGAGTGATGCGCTCGCCAGCACGAACGTGTTTGGGGCTCTTGCGTGCTGCATGGGGGGTTGGCGGTAATAACGCCAGCCTTGCTGCATGAGAACGGGCTGCTTCTCGCGCTCATCGGCATCATCCGAGAACAGGGACACCACCGTCAAGCCTTCGTCGGTGTACTCTCGAAGTCGGTCTTTGTTGGCGGCAACGAGCGCCGCCTGCTGATCCTCCGGCGACTTTGCCCGGTGAGCTCTACCGGCGCACATTGCGCTGACTGTGGCCACGGCTCTCATCCGGGTGTCGGTCTGCGCCGCAAATGGGACGTATCCGCCCGAAGCGCAGATGCCCAAGACACCAATTCGTTCGGGGTTGACGGCGCCGCGCATTTGCAGATACGTCACGGCAGCTCTGACGTCTTCTGCTCTGTGCGTCGGGTTCTCGAGCCCGCGGGGCTCGCCTTCGCTCTCGCCTTGATACGCGGCGTCGAACGCCAGGGTAATGAAGCCGTGCTCGGCGAGACATCTCGCATGCAGGCCTGCAGTCTGCTCCTTCACGGCGGTGAAAGGATGAGAAACCACGATCGCTGCGCCCTGGCGGTCGGGGGAGCTTTCCGCGGGAAAGTAAAGGTCGCCGACAATTTTAAGCCCCAAGCTTCGGAAATGGACCTTTTGCGGTGCGTCCATGGTATGTTGGTGTTTGTGCGCGGCAGGATGCTGCACGGTATAATTGGTTGTAGTGTTTGGAGAGTTCGGAAAGTTCGGAAAGTTCGGGTGTCAAAAATGAAACCGAATATAAGGGTTGAATTAGGAGAAGCGCTGTTGCTTGAAGACGAAGGCTGTCGTTATAAGTACTGCTTATGCCATGACATCATGGCCTGGCATGAAGACGAAGCTAAAGAGACGTCGGTGATAACGGGATTCCTTATGTCCGGGTTCCTGACCGGATTGCCTGCTTGAATCCTGCTCGTGCATAATCTATATTTTAGGACGAGAAATCCTATGGCGGACATCCAATCTGTTGACCAGAGACCTGTTTCGAAAGGTTGAAAGACGTCAACCTTGTTGTACAGGGTTGGGAACGAGACATCATGTGGGGGGGAGGGTACTACAGCCCAGTTTGATAATGTGTCCGACGTGCACTGGACTAGAGCTTTACGCAACAATAGCAGTACTCCGTAGCTACCTAGTGAATTGGAAGACTAGAGTTAACGTAATGGTCAAGTCGGGTGGGGCGGTAGTTATCTCCATCTACCGTTGAAAAGGGCGTTGTTCAACCTGCACGGTAGATCGTCTCGGACTCGGTCTCGCGCTTGCTCATACTCCACTCTTTGTTGTTGCGCGGGAACAGACATCGCCAAAGGATTGCTGTGTCCACGGGCTTACAAGTTCCGCGTCATCATGTAATAAAATGCACGAAAGCAGCAGAAACGGACAAAACTATAAGACAGCCTGCATTGCTTTGTTATTCAATATGGCTACTGTAATTACTCTGTAACTTTCTATTCGTTTTACTTCATAAGCACACTCTCATGCTCAAACTCTCACCACACACTCGCCACCCACGAAACGCTGCTGCTCTATAACCCTCTCATGACAATGGAGCTCCTTGGAAAATGCGCAAATGCCCCGTACCCCGACGTCGCGCGGCCCTGTGTGAGCCGCGGTGAGCCCTGCAGGTGTGTCGCGCGGCTGAACGAGCCAGACATCTTTGCAGACTTAGCTATCTAAGAAGAGGAAACAGGTCAGGGAGAAAGCCCTGATATCGTCATATAAATATCGTGGCCAAAAGGTGACCACGTGACCTGCTCCGTGTTTCCTATTGTGCTTGACGAGGGATAGCAAAATGCGGCGATGTAGTGTGGGATACACATGCTGAGTCTAGAACAATAGGGGTAGATCGTCCTCACTGTCTTCATCAAGCCCAAACTTTCGATCGGGATGTGACTCGTTCATACGGTCCGCTAGAGCTTGCTTGGCCAAGTAGACATCCACAGTCGTTGGCAGCTCAACGTGTTCGGCCTTGAACTGCCGCTTTATATCATCGAATATCAATTGCATCGGAATAACATATCCCGAGCCAAACCAATCCGACGCCACGAGCTGGCCATAGAGCTCGCACCTGAGGGTATCGATTACCCAAGCGCCGGAGTCTCCATCACAAATTCCTTGAGCTTCAGTCTTATTTAGACTAGGGTTGCTTTGTTGAATGTCGGTCCTGCAATCAGATATAGTAATCATGTAAGTGTCCACGAACTCACGGCCAGTTCCTACCAGAATCCGCCCCGCCGTGCACAACAGACGCCCTGGCCTGACGTTATCCCCAGAAACCATTAGGATCGAACGGTTTCCTGTGGTTCCAGGTAGCTTTTGGATAGCGTAATTTCTCGAGAACTCCCAGGCACTCGGTTCTGGAGGATACGTGTAGGCTTGAATAGCGCCCAGTCATAGTTTTGGGATGTTACCGTACACTCGGCCGGTTCTTCTGCTGCGGTCACGATCTCTACCGGACGGTACCAATTTTCTGGCTCACTGGACCTAGTCGTCGTTGTGGGAGGATGCAAATCCAACAAAGACGCTCTAAATGCATCGAATTCAATGTCGGTATCGTCATCCTCTAAGTTCGACTCGGAGGCTGAGACGGAGTTGTCGACCGCTGCGGTCACGATCTCTCCCAGACGGTACCAATTTTCTGGCTCACTGGATCTAGTCGGTGTTGCAGGAAGATGCAAATCCAACAAAGGCGCTCCAAAGGCGTCCAATTCAATATCGGTGTCATCATCTTCAGAGTTCGATTCAGAGGCTGAGACGCGGTTGTCGACCCCGTCCATATCTTCGCTGTCGGAGTCTTCTGGGGATGCCGCGTCCTTGATAGCGTCATGCGAGGCGAAGGCATGGCTGACCGTAATTCCAAGGCAGTGGAAGGATCCGTCCGGGAACATGACTTTAATGAGACCCCCACAAGTTGCATTAGAATAGTGTGCGCGTGTTGGGAAGGGACCTGTCCTGCTCCGAAACGACACCCGATTGCCACATAGCGACAGCCTGGCCGCCGCAGGGATCCCCGTAATCACCTCCACGCCGGACCGGGCGAGGCGGGCCCTGAGCCTCGGGGCGCTGCCAATGACGGTAACCTTGAATTCTACAGTTCCAGGCTCACTCGGGGAGCAAATGGCTTTCATAGTCTCTTGTTTGACGAACCGTTTGATGGTTTGTTGCTGCTCGGGATGGCAGAAAACCACGATCTCAGGATATGCCTCTGTCCGGCTAGGACCCATCATTACCAGACGCGTCGACATGGGTTTGTATTTAGTGCCTTGCCTCTGGGATTTGAGGATCTGGCCAAGCAGAAGTCTCTCAAAGCAAGACTGGATAGAAGCGAACCGATCTATTGCCGACTGATCAACTGGGAGGTCAAAGTACGGCGTCTTCCTCTTGCTGGTTCTTCTACTCCAACTGAGCGGAAATGGAATCGGCCCAAACCGTAGTTGTGACGGTGCCTGTTCCTCAGCCGGGGTCACGGCGTTTGACTCTGGCAGCGCCATCTTCGTTCTCGAGGGATCGTAGTGCAGCCGTAATCTGGGTCTTTGCGGTCGGATACGAATGTATCAAGCTCCTGTAAAGGCCGCTCCAGAGCTGCGAGAGAAGGAAGGAAAGGAAGTGAGGAGTGGTCGGGTATGGCGACTGCTTGAGTGTTCTTAGAAGCATGCAGCGACTGCTCAACATGCTCCGCCCATGATGAGGCTGGCTTGCGGGGTCATGCAGCTTTGCAGCCTCAAGCTCGTCTGCGTATCTCATTGGACATTGTCCCATTACACAGCCAACACCATTGAAGGCCTTTCCAGGGACACTGGTTTTTGATCCAGTCAGCTTTTGAACAGGCCCTTGCCCAGTTGCTGGTAGTAGAATGCTGTTCTTAGAAGCTCGCTGTTTTTACCCCACTGGACCAATCCAACCGAACTGTTAGAAAACGAACTCGTCAACAAATGGACTGTATCCGCTGGCTAACCCTACACGCGGCGACTTGGCAAAAGTCTGCAAGGTCCTACGGAGTTGGTCGCCCTGCCCGAAATGGATCAAGATGAAGAATGCACAGAGATATATTCTGGCTGCACGCGCAAGTCCGTAGACAGGCTTGGACCGTTCTTCGGCTTTTACGAGAATGTAACGGCATACTACCCTCCTGACGTCGTGGGAAACTCGCACTCTGCCCTCCAATCACACAAAGACCTCCGGGATGTTGTGCCGTTGCTTAAAAAGAAACTAGACGTTCCTCGGAACCAACTTTCGGCCGAGTACTTCGGAACGAGATTCCCTGGTAAGAGACACATGCCACCATCGAGTGACCAGAAGCGAGCTTTCAATGTCGCGGCTTGTATTATGACTATGGTGCCGTCCGCAGCGGAGAACCAACCGGATGGCCTTCTTGAGGCAGGAAGGCAGCCCATGGCCTAGCAACAAGATCAATCCCTTTTGACCTTTGTTGGTTCAGTATTCTCTAAGTGGGGTATTCGCAGCAGTCTTCTTAGAGAAGATCCTGGCACGACAGTCGCGCACTTCCCTTCCATTACGGCAAAGCGGCTCAGCAAGGCCGCCAAGCTCCAGGTTGTTCCAACGGCCGGCCTGAGCAGGCACCTTTACCTGGATGAGGAAAACGAAACTGTGTGTCTTTCACTATACGTGCGTTCTGAAGGAGGCCATAGCTACCTGTATGACGAGTGAGGTGCAGGAAAGAATCACTGCCCTGGTGGCCAGCCCTTGTGTTGTGCATGACTCTTCTCCATCTGCCTTGCCGCAGAACCTCAGCGAGTCCAGAGGGCAGCGTCAGCAACAGCCACATATCTCAGTCATCCCTCTCGATCTTGCTATAGAGACGTTGTCTACTATAAAAGACGTGCTGTTTCCTGATGACTGGTCGTCTCATTCGCTGCTTCGTGTCTTGATATCTAGACAGGGATTCGACCCAGATATCGCTCGAACTTCTGATCAGTCCGCCCAGGTCTCCAGAAATATGGAGGGGATGCAGTACTGCTACTGGCAGTCCAGGTTAATTGACTTGGGTGACGAGCTGGAGAACCCTACGCCAAGAGGCGTCTTGGAGAAGTACTTTCAGCGAAAGAGTGCAGCGCGGCATGTCATAATGGCGACCATTGCTGGGGTCGCCATTGCGGTGATTGTTGGCATATTCAGCCTCGCTGTCAGCATATTCCAAGCTTGGGTTGGCTGGCAGCAGTGGCAACATCCCATTACGAGCTCGTGAGCGCTCACGGGAACAGTTTGGTTGGCATAAGCATAGACGAGAAGGAATGACCAGCCACAGAACAGCCAGCACCAACACCAGCAGCAATATGGACCCAGCCAGGGCAACTACCACCGTGATCTTGGCAGCAAAGCCACGGTCCATCTGCAGCCCCCCCGGCGTACGACCAGCCAAGCGGCGCTGAGAAATGGGCCCGGTGCGGGATGACGATAGATGAGTAGTTGGCCGGAACTTGGGTTTAAATTCCCCATGTTTTGCCCTCGGCTTCAACACTGCTGGGATAAGAAGTTTTTTCTCCTTTTTAAAAAAAAAAAAAAACTGAGTCATGGGCGGGATTCGGTGTGGCGTTGTAATGTGCCATTATCGTGTGGTTCCTGCACTTTTGTATTCCCCGAATAAGGGTGTGATCTTACAGCGCATTAAATATAAGGCACATGGGTTCTTCTATTCCGTACGGTATTCCTACCTGAACGCTACTTCTGTGCATTGCATGAATGATGAATGATTTTGTCACACATCCGTAATTTTGTAGGACTTGTTGTCTATCACCCAAAGCTCCAAAGTTGCGCCGCGGACCCACCATTTCGGTACTTTCCCTCCTTCATCTAACTACCGCAGCGGCAAGGGGCACGTATTTACGTATCAAACGATAATAAGGATGTTATTTCTCCAAGCTATATTCAATTTTTTAGTTTACTGAAATACTCAGCTCATGAAGCGACTGTACCTGAATCCCATCTGGATGCTGGTAGGGTTGCGTTCGTCTCGATCACCCCGGCTGTTTCATCTGGTAAACCTTCATCCGCATCGTCACCGCGCTCGTTCCCCAACAATGCATACGTAACTTCCCCAGTCCCCTTTCGATGCTGTTAGTCTAACTAGTGTGGCCCCCTCTCCTCCCTATTTGTCGCAGATGAACCTAGTTCACAACATCGCTCGTGCCGCACCGAGCCGAGTTCGCGCCAAGCAAGGCTCACTCACTCACCCGTCAGCTTCCCCATTCGTACACGCACACAACTACCCCCAATCAATTCAATCTTCTTCATCACGATAAAACACCCGCACAATACGCGGAGACGTTTCGGCATGTTGACCCCATGCCGGCTTTCAAGCCCTCACGGCTTCCCCTCACGATGAGCCGAAACACTCATATTCCCCGCACTTTCTTCCACTCCTCCAGTCCTCGGGATCCCATCTACACCACTGCTACTACCACCACAACCAACACCACCACCGCCAACCACAAACACCAGCTCCCGATATAACAGCACAAAAATGACGGACTACCAAACCTTCAATCTCGGCTCTCTCCCCCTCTCCTCCGGCCAGCACCTCCCGTCCGCGACCATCGCCTACAAGACATTCGGCTCGCCCTCTCTCCCCGCCATCATCTACCCCTCCTGGTTCAGCGGCCTGATCTCCGATAACGAATGGCTCATTGGCGATGACAAGACTCTCTCCCCCCAGAAATACTACATCATAGTCCCTGCCATGTTCGGCAACGGCCAGTCCAGCAGCCCTTCCAACACGGATCTCAAGCCCTTCCCTGACATCTCCGTGCGCGACTGCGTGACCGCGCAGTACCGTCTTGTCACGGAACATCTGGGCATCAAGCGCGCCAAGTGCATTCTCGGATGGAGCATGGGCGCGGGTCAAACGTACCAGTGGATTACGCAGTATCCCGATTTCGCCGAATGTGCTGTGCCGTTCTGCGGCAGCGCAAGGACGTCCATTCACAACCAGGTGTTTCTGGAGGGCGTGAAGAGCGCGCTGCTCTCGGCAAAGGGTGCGTCATCGGCAGGGTCAGCCAGGGGGGAGAGCACCGCCCCAGGAGAATACAGAGGGTGGACCGAGCAGGAAAAGAGCGCTGGGTTGAAGGCCATGGGGAGAGTGTACGCTGGCTGGGGGTTCAGTCAGGCGTTTTACAGGGAGAAGACATATGAGACCGTCTTGGGGTATAAGTCCTTGGAGGACTTTATGTTGAACTTCTGGGAGAAGTGGGCTCTTTCCAAAGGTGAGTCTCCAACAGTCTTTTCACTCATATTGTGGCGACGCTGGATAAAGACCGGGGGAATTCTGACAAGGCTAGATCCTGAGAATTTACTTGTCATGCTTCGCGCGTGGCAGGCAGGCGACTGCTCCGATCAACCTCCGTATAACAAAGATTTTGAGCTGGCTATGAAAAGCATCAAGGCCAAGACACTTGTTCTACCGGGCAAGACGGACCTGTACTTCCCGCCCGAGGACTCTCAATACGAGGTGCAGTGTATGGCAGAGGGGGTTGGGAAGTGCATTCCCTTCCCGTCCATTTGGGGACACTGGTAAGTATCGGTCCCCTGTCTTGTGTCTGCATAAATGGTGAGCTGACTTTGGCAGGGCTGGCGGTCCGGGCGTGAGCCCCGAGGACCTGAAATGGTTGGACAACAAGCTTAAGGTCTTTTTGGGAGATGAGGTGGCCTTGATGGGCGAGGCGAGTTTGACAAAGTAATGCTTTTTTTTTCGTGTCTGTACTGCCCACACTCGGTCTACTCGCCCATCTAATTATCTATGGCTACTTTTTCTATGTTGATGCTACAAAAGGACTGTTACTTAATGTGAAATAAAGTTTTTCCAGCCATGTCCATAGCCTTTGCCTCTCCCCGTGCCCCCGCCTCATTTGCTAGTCCATCTTCTGCTCGCTCTGGCTCTTCTTCCACTGCCTTGCCAGGTTGATCAGAGTCAATCCTGCCTCTGCACTTACACCGTCCTCGACCTGCTTCGTCCAAAACAGGTCCGACCCCATCATGAGCACCGACCTGCGACGCTCTCTCTCCGCCGGCGTAAGATTCACACCCGCCTGCTTGCTGTGTTCAATCTCCTCCAAGTACTTCAGACGCCGGGCATAACTCTCGTCGCGCTCCTTCCGAATTTGCTCTGATCCTAAACGCTCGAATATCCACCTTGTCAACGCGCGCAGCACCAGAAGCGCGTGCTCGCTGATGAAGATGGTGATGGGAAGCGAGGTCCAGCTTCCTCCTCCGATGGTATTTGTTCCAAAGAGGTGAACTATGGCGGCGGTCGAGATGCTTCCCAGCAGAGTGAGTGTCTCGAGCGCGGTGACCCACGGCCCAATGCCGGAGGATCGCGTGGGTGCCGGGCGTTGATGCTCAAAGCAAATCTTGGCAAAGTCGGATCGAAGCTCGATCCAGTTGTTGACGAGGAAGCCTAGCGAGATCAAGGGCCAAACGGGCGAGAAGAGGGCCAAGTAGCCGAATTGAAGTACAATCTCGGCTATGTCGTCCTGCACGTTGTACCCAGGCCGCGTGGATTGGTTGCGAACCCGCTTTAAGAAGTCGGCTTCGTTTGGATCATCCGAGGTGAGCGTCAAGAGCATGGTATCCTTGGTGTAGACTCGACGATAATCACGGTACCAGTCGGTGAGCTTGTACTTGATCAGCGGGAGAATGTTCTCTTCGAAGAAATCAGAGAGCTGTCCAGTGACCGTGAGGGCAATAACCTCGTTGCGTAGGCGATCCGAATCGGGGCTGAAGGTTCGAAAGACAAGTGTGCCTGCAAAGTTGGGGAAGAAGTGCACCAGGAACTGCTTTACGTGAGGAACAACGTCATCGCCAAAGGGGACATATACAAATGCCACCAGCAGGATGGGGAGGTAATTGGTAATGATGCTCAAGACGAAAACTTTCTGCGTTAAAGACATTTCATGGTCGTCAGCAGTGCGGTGGTTCTCGTATTCGGTCAACGCGGTGGCAATTCCTTCAAGAGATGACGACACCCGGGGGATGGCAACGGCAAGTAATATCGTGGGGACATATTCCTTCGTTTCGGTCAGTTCTTTCCAATCCTCGTTCATGAGGGCTCCTGGGCTGTTTATTCTCGTGCGACGTTACATACCAGGATGGATCGATAAGGGCCTTCATAAGTCTCGCAAATGAGCACTTCGACTACAAAGACGGAACAAATCATCAAACCTAGGGCTAGGGTAGATAGCAGAATAAATGGAACTTGAAGGAGCTGTCGAGAAATCTGCTTCCACTTGGGAAAGTAATGCTTTGTCCGTCCGTGCTCGTCCTTTATAACCTTGTCATATTTAAAGCTTGGTCTATTCACCTTGACTTTGTTGATGCCCTTCACCCTCCAGCGAATGCTCAGATCAACTTCTTGAACCTTCCAGTACTCCAAAAATACAGTGCACCACACGGTTGTCAGAATAGCATAGGCCAGTGAGTATTTCGAGAGGAATTGCCAAGCAATAAGACCCGTGACAGCTGGAAAGGTCAAAAACATGAGATATGTCTGGATGAAGACGAAGTAGAAGGCGATTTTGGATCCATGTAGGTCGCGGATCCTGTCAAAGTCGCTGGTGGTGAGAACAAGGCGTTTGCTCAGGTGTCGTAGGACGGACTGGTTTTCGGTCTCGTTCTGGAGAGGAAACATGCACTTTACATTTTCCCAGGGACCTACACCGGGAGTGATTCCAGCACCGCCCAGCTCTTTCGGCCACAATACGAGGTGGTACATGGCAAGGAGCTCTTCTGCCTCGAACATGCCTTTGACGGCGGTGTCCTTGTCGCCGCCAGGGTGGGACTGGGTAATGGCGTACAGCCAGTCTTTGACTCGTTGCTTGTAGACTGTGTTTCCCAGAAGCTGCTCAGGTGCCTTGACGAACACCAGGATGGACTGCTCGTAGCCTGGGCGGACCTCGGTATACAGACCAGCCGCCTCGAGATTGTCCAGCAGGCTGTTGAACTCCTTGATGGCCACATCGTAATCTACTTCACGTCAGCCTGCTCATTTGGACACGGCACGTCACATCGGGTTCCAGCAGCGCACCTATGCCGGCGAAGTCGTAAACAACGACATATTTATCGCTGTTCTTCTGCTCATCCCTTACCGGCGATGCGGCCTTCTCCCTTGCTACGTAACGAGTGTCGCGTGGTGGTGACGGCGGCGTCAGATGGTTGCCAATTGGTATGGACAGAGTTGGCAGACGGCGGTGCTCGACTTCAGGGGCATCAGGGGCCGTCATGGTGCGATCGCTTGCTGATCGTCCAAAGGACTGGAGCTGGTGGCCGCTAAATTGCCGCTGGAACTTGCGGATCTGCCCGCATCCGGGACCTGCGCCAGGCCTCGTGGTTGTGAGGGGCACGATTGAGAAGACGCAGCCCGGCAGCGATCTATATTGCCAGTAAGAATTCAAGCACCCAGTCGTTTCGATTCGCGCAGCCAGGCACGGGGAACTGGTGCTGGGTCTGGTTGCCGGATGCAAGTGCGGATGCAGAGAATCAATTGTGATGGCAGCTTGCACTGCCACAGACTGACACAACAGACAATGGGCAAATCAACGTCACTCATCTCCACTTGTGTCGCCTCCCCACGGTGCATGCGCGAGTCTCCGATGCCGGAAACTGTCCGAGACACAGTCGTCAATCTTCAGCGGCAGCATCGTGCATTGCTCCCCAGCCCAACACCAATCTACGACCACGACAACACGACTGATCCAAGCGCAGATCACGACAATGACTGCATCGCGAGTTGATGCTGTCTCTACTTCCGCCGTTCACATCCGCGCCGCCGTTCCGCAAGACATGCCCTCCGTCCGCGCCTGTATCCAAGAATACACCACCTGGCTCGACGAGGACATTTCTTTCCAGAATTACACCGAAGAATTCGACAACCTCCCCGGAAAATACGCTCCTCCGACCGGCGGGATATTCGTCGCCGTGGACGCCTCTTCCGACGACGTGCTGGGGTGCATCGCGTTGAGAGCGTTGGACCTGCAGGCGGGCTATCTGCCAGATTCTGCCGGCCGCCGTTATTGCGAATTGAAAAGACTATATGTGTATCCCAAAGCAAGAGGCAGGCAGGCCGCAAGGCTTCTGATACATGCCGCCGTACAGTCAGCTGCGGAGATGGGCTATGACGAGGTGCTTTTGGATACGCTGCCCAAAATGCGCGCTGCGGTCGGATTGTACGAATCAGAGGGGTTTAGAGAGACGCGTCCGTACTATTATAATCCCCTGGAGGGCGTCTTGTTCTTTTTAAAACGCCTGGGCAAGTCGTAGCACTGCTAGATACGTAGACGGTAAGAAATGAGACATGACGGTATACAGCCGGCGCTGTTACAGGCCACGTAATGGCATCTGATTGCCGCGGTTCCCAGCAGAGGCATCATGCGTAGCATCAATGCATGGCCCATCCCGTACAATCTTATGCTTCGGCACCTGGCCGCCTTCAAAAGGAAGCTGCAAGGCTATAGACGGGTGCTTAGCTGGGTATTCCGAGATGTGACCCTCACCGTCCATATCATTCGCGACAATCAGCCCATTCTCACCAGCCTCAAGATGGAGGGTCTCTCCAGTAGACGGCAGCGTAAGGTGCGCAGTGCCAGTCAGCAAAACAAACAGCCTAGTATTTTGTCAACCGCGTATCCGACTTCAAACATAATCCGCCAAGCACATCGTGGCCAGAAACGTACATTGGATGCGGCGGCTTGTGAATCCCTTCATTCGATCCTGCCGGCAGGACCACATAGGTCACGTTCGACAATTGCGCAAGGTCTGTCGCTTGCCCAACAGTGGGGTACTTGACGAATGGGTTCTCGAACTGCCAGCATTCGAAGGCTGCTTTACCGTCACGGCCAGAGACGACAGCACTGAGACGGAGGTGGGATGGACTGATGGCGTGCGCCTGACTGAGACCGAGGAAGGTCGGTAAGGCTGACCGGTAAGACAAACGCATTGTGTGCAAAGAAGTGGGCGACCGTTTGAGGTCCTCCGAATGCTCATTCGTGTTGATGAGTTCAATTCAATTTTGGTTAACTTTGTCGAAGAATAAGGTTGACCCCGCAATGATGGCGGCGCCTTTCATTTGCCGTCTGGCCACGACGTACGCGCCCTCGTATAGAATGTACCGCATGACGGGGCCGGAAGTTCAAAGCCTCATAAATTGCGTCACGACATTGTGGTTCGGCTGTAGTGGCCGCGTCACCATTTTGAAGGCAATTGCATGGGTTGTACTGCACGTATGCAAGGCCATCATCTCAGTACTATGAGTGTACACATTCTCACTTCAAGGAAGAATGCGACCATTTCAGTTCCTGCATCTCGTTTCTTGGGTCCTCCGATTTATGTAGGCAGTTAATAGCAAACGCGACGCTGCGGCTACAGTGTATGTTCACGCAATACTCCGTACAATTGAGACAATCGCCGGCGACTTTAATTAAACAGCCAAAGCTAACTGTCTGAAACACCATCCTCAGGCTCCATCCACCGGCAATGCCTCCAACATCCACTTCCGTGAGGAACCACGGTGTTAAATACGAACATTTATATCCACAAGAACTACTAATTAGGACTCCCACGCGACAGTGGGTATTGTTAGACCAGACAAGGCACACCTGTGATGCGATGTTCACCACGCGTGGTTTGCCAGCTCTTCAACGTACACACGCCGGGTTACTTGAGCTGATTGTACGTTCGGACTAGTTCCTTGCAAAGGCTTTCAGATACTTGTATACTCGTATTCAAGACTTCGTCAATATGTCCCGGTGTACATGCTGGAGCAGATGGACGTATAAATTGCATGATCCGCGCATCGCAGTGACAGAAGGAAAATCCTGTCGTTCCAACACCAAACCGGCAGGCTTATTCCACAATTGCAAAACACCAAACCGGCAGTCTTATTCCACAATTGCAAAACACCGCACCCATCATGCGCGCCTATGCTGTTCTTGCTATGCTCACGGCGGCCTCTGCCCTGAAGCATCGTTTGGCGGCACTTGCACCGGTCATCCTACCAAGAGACGAGACTCGTGTCATTGAAAGCAAGTACATTGTCAAGATGAAGGACGGTACTTCACCTGACATCGTCAAAAGAGCAGCACTGGAGATCTCGTCGCCTCCCGATCATATCTACACCGATGCAATCAAGGGTCTCGCAGCGACCCTGTCTCTCCAAGAGGTCGAGAAGCTTCAGCATCATCCCAACGTACGTGCTGTCCCGACATGATGTGCAATTGAGTCCACCCACACTGATTCAACCAGGTTGACTACATTGAACCGGACACATCAGGTCAACTGCTATCCGTGCAAAGAGACGCCACTTGGGGCTTGGCACGTATCTCCAACACCAAGCCTGGCAGCAGTGTCTACTCGTACGACGACAGCGCTGGAGAAGGTGCATGCGTCTACATCATTGACTCCGGCATCGAAACGTCTCACGAGGTGCGTCCAAGCTTCTAAATAAAAAAAATATGCCCAGCCATATTGCTCACGGCGCGCTAGGACTTCGAAGGCCGTGCTACCTTTGCCGCAAATTTAGTTGACACCAACAATACCGATGAAAAAGGTCACGGAACGCATGTAGCCGGAACAGTTGGCTCCAAGACATACGGCGTTGCCAAAAAGGCTAAGCTCTTTGCTGTCAAGGTCACATCCCGGCAGGGCGAGACTCCAATGTACACCCCTACTTCCTTTGCTGAATGTCTCCGTGTCTCCGTCCTAACCTATGGCAGGTCTCGCGTCATCGGCGGCATGGACTTTGTCGTCAAAGACGCGCCAACCAAGAAAGATAAATGCCCCAGCGGCATCGTCGTAAACATGTCCCTTGGTTACCCGTACAGCAAGGTCCTCAACCATGCTGCTAATAGCATCGCCAGGGCAGGGCTTTTCCTTGTAGCTGCAGCTGGTAACAGCGCAGAAGACGCGACTCACTACTCGCCGCCTTCGGCGGAGGGTGCCTGCACTGTCGGAGCTACTGGCAAAAATGACACCATAGCTGCAGTTTCCAATTTCGGGCCTGCAGTGGATGTGTTTGCGCCAGGTCAGGAGATTGTTAGCACGTATCCTGGAGGTCGTCATTGCTGGGACAGTGGTACATCGATGGCCGCTCCGCACGTTGCTGGTTTGGCCGCGTATTTGATGGGCAAAGGGCATAAAGCAGACGGTCTTTGTCGGTATATTGCTTCTACCGCTCTCGAGGGTGTTATCCATGGTGTGCCAAACGGGACAGTGAACCTGTTGGCTAATAATGGCCACAATGGTCAGACTAAAGGGACTGCTGGAAGGTTCTTTCATGGTCAGCAAGCGAGATCTGAGACTGTTGGACTTTGTCCAACGCTCGTCTTCCAAGATGGTTCGTTCGGGGATCAACCCAAACCGCAGTGAGCTATATACTCGTAGCATTGACTGTTTTGTCTGCTTTCTGCACAATGTGGCTGGTTTGATGGTTCGCGAATGCTTTGTACCTATGAAGGACATACTCATTGGGCCACATGGCCATGCAGCATGGATTTATTTACAGGCTAGAGTCGATAGCTAATGGTTTTCATCCGAATTATCCAAGCTAACATATCGGGTCAAACTCTCATTCAATTAAAGTAATTTACTTAGTGCATAAAACTTACTAAAACTTTTTCTTTACCAATAAACACTTATTTTCTTTAAGTCTTAATATAATTGCTTACTTGAATTGACTAATTAATCTAAACAATTATTAAATTACAACCTATAACTTTAGTTGTTTACTACGCTATCCCTTATTACTTAAACTATGTTATCTAAATATATCTGTTAACAAAAATCCGGACTAGATTTATGCCTCGGAGTAATCACAGTTATTAAAACCGTATTAAAAATTTATTTCTACCTGGTGCGCAATAGGCTACAGCTTCAACCTCGCCAATCAGCAATGTTAAGCAAAGTATATATCTAGAAATCCTATTTCAATGCCCGATTCATCAGGTTTAAAGTAAGGCTGCATCGAGATTGACATGCTGAGTCTCCTTAAGATTGATATGTACGCCGTGCTCGTCGTCATTCGCCTACCCAACACATACACGCCAGAACTCCACCGTTTGCGCTAACGGCTTTGGTGTAAATTGATCTGGTCAAACGTCTCTCAAGCTAGTCCACTTATACCATCAACTTCACACTCTAGCTCAACCGATACCATGTTCCATAATACAACCTACTCAGTGAGTGCTGTCTGGACGATAGCTTCGAGATATTGACAGAATATCTCTAGTCCGTCTCGCGTCTACGCTAGATGCCCAGGCGGATCAAGGAAAGTATACTTCTCATACGAACTATTTGGCCAGGTGTAAACCGGCTGTAGCAGGAGCTACATACCACTCAGTTAGCGATACAGACAGTAATGGGAATATTTGCGTTTCCTGTTCATGTAAGTGAAGCTTCTCGTGCACTTACTCTGCGGAGTAGTCCATGTAATTCTCAACAGGATCGAGGCCAGGCATATCGGGACAGGTGTCGCGGCCTACCGGACACTCACCCCAGTTAGGAGAGGCTTCGGCCGGAGTGTCGGCAATGAAGTCTCCGCCCTTCTCGTTGCAGCCGCCCTCGAAGGTGTGCAACAGACCAAACCAGTGCCCAACCTCGTGGACAGTGGTCAAGCCCTGGTTGAAGGGGGGCTTGTTACCGGGGAGAGAAAAGCTGCCCACCATGCAGCCATTCTTAGCCAGCGCCTCTCCTTCGTAAGCGTTCATGTTGGGGAAGACGCAGACACCGCCGGCCCCTAGGCCGGGTGCGTAGTAGAGATTCAGCGTGCGCGAGGTGCCGCGGTGCAACTTCGTCTTGAGATCCTTTTCAAAGATCTCCGGCTTGTCAGCCCATGAGGCGTTCTTGGTCCGGGTTGTGCCGGCGAGATTGAAAGTGAGATTACTTGGTGCATATGCATCATTGAGAATTTTCATCTGACCGCTAATTTCCTCATCCTGTTAAAGCCAAAAATAGTTAGAATGAGAAAAAAAAACCGAAACCTTACGATGGCATAGAATGGAAAGAGAAGAAGCAAAAGTTTACAGTCAGCCAGCCGCCTTGCTTGGTTTCATTGACAGCAACAACGTGAACCCAAGCATCCAACGAAATCAGCTCACCGGTATCGCGGCGAGTGAAATCCGGCTTGTCTTTGGCTAACTTTTCGTGCAGAGCCAGAATATCAGCATCTGCCTGGGTGCTGCAAAAGTCTCTTTGCTGTCTTGGCAATAAGGCAGCACTGGCCAGCGGTCCGAGGACCATAAAAGCGTTTGCGAGTTGAAGTAGAGACAGCATTCTTGGGGATGTTGTTCACAAAGAGCACGGGAAAGATTTTACTTAGACTTGTTTGGCAATCTTTTATTGTTCTGTTGTGGGCTGGCGAGGTTCTTATACCCTGCTACTATCCATTGCTTATACGTTGCGAGGTAGTCCGCGATGTGACTATGGCCTGTTCGTGGTGTCACTCTGTCTTGATATTTTGGTTTCGTTGCCTCGCTTGTGTTGAACACGAACGAAGATCTATTACACGATCAACGACCTGCCTCTCGCAGCAGGAGAAGTGGACGAGGTCTACAGTGACCAGGGGGTCCGAGCTCGAGTTGATTTCCACAATAGGCTAATCCCTCGGACGGTAGCCGAGCATGGCGGTGGCGGACTGTAGCGAGCTGCCCAAAGGGGCAAGTCTTAATCAAAGCTTTATTATCAGCTGCGAGTTAGAAATACGAGGTTACATGCCTTATGTAGATATCTCACGAGTCAGTTGTGTATAAGTATGATTCCGAGATAAGCGAACATTTTCGGTGAGCCAGTCGGAGCAAATGCATACTGCGGCCCGTGGCTATGCTGGCGCTATCTCGCCGCAGCGACTCCATTACCGACGACTGGGATGCAGTGTCACCGGGCATTCGTAGCCAATGAGTGCTCTCAACTCGGACTGGCCTAGCCTTCGGGTGGTTTCAAGACCCCGGCTACGATGTTTGGCCAAGGTCTAGAGACGATCAGGCTGACTCTTCTTCATGGCTTTTCTGCCATTATGTGCGACAGCGATCTAGGACTCCAATAACCTACGACCCATCCAACACGCGCAACATCAGCTCCCTCCGAATACTTGAATTCACTAGCTAGCGAGATTATCAGCGAGTTCAATCCATACAACCACGGAGCCGAAGTCAGATCCACATTACATTTGATGGGTAGATATCTCTCAATAGTCCCTTTCTTCGCCTTCTTCCCCATGGGGATACATTTGAGCCACAAAAATTCGCTCTTGGCCTTCCCAACATTTCCATAGCACATAGTGGAGATGTCACAGGATAATATCAGCCTAAGGGTCACAACTGCACATGAAAAGTGGCCTCTGGCTTCGCCATTTTTTGTGTGACATTCTCTATCTCGTTACCAAAGCCTTCCATTCATCACTTTCAACAACACGCTGTGTGAGCAAGGAAGGGCCTCCACAACCTTATGGACTAGATCGACAGCTATCTTGCAAAGTATGCAAGACAACGACCCCGAAAAAAGGCTATCTTCAGTATCCGAGCTTTATCCTCAACAATAGCACTGGCTGGCTATCTCAGTCCTAAATGACCAAGCGCTCCTAAGCTGCGACACCACCTGGCGGACATTACGATACAGGCAAGAAGCTACTGTGGGTTGCACAGGGTGTTGTGCAGGGTATCGATACCGTTGCGGTCAAATGGCAATATATTTAATAATCTCTGTATATCTCTAAGAAGAGGAAAACAAGTCAAGGTGGGAGGCTCGATATCACCGTATAAATATCGTGACCGAAAGGTGACCACGTGACCCGCTCCGTGCTTCCTATTGTGCTTGACCGCGGGATTCCAACCATGTCAAGAGTAGTCATATATTATTTGTCTACAGCTATGTAACTAGGAATGCTTTGCCAGTTCAGTCCTCAACAGAGCTTTTCGGCTTAGTCATTTTTACGACCCTATATTCTCCTGGTATAGAGAGAGAGTCCTTCCTAGCAATCTATCATAAAAGATGCATCTCAATTCGTTGTACTAAGGCAATTGTCAGCCTCATTCCAAAGTCAGTTGTACGAGATATGCCTCCCAGTAATTGGTTTGTCGCGATGGATATGTTGGCCCCCAAATCAGGCACAACCGGTCCGCGTGGCACGACAGCCTGTGTGTGCCTAATTGAACGCCTATTTCCAGCTCGGGGTTTGTCGAGCAGCTCACGTAATACATGACATCACATAACATTTTCGAGCGGCTCTCAACCAACGTCTCATCAACTTACTAAAAAATTCCCAGGCATTTGCAGCCGAAGCCATTACTGCTTTCACATGGAATTATACCATTTATCGACGTTAACAATAACTTAAAAATAACTACTCTTCTACCATGGCTGTTATTAAGATGAAATGTTCTCCCGAGGACCGCAAGGCCATCATCGGGGTCTCGATGACAGCACGCCCATCAACAATTCATCTACCCTCAGGACACAAAGGCACCTTATTTCAGCTTGTTATCGGCCTCCGCATTATCGAGTCAATACGTAAAGACGCCCCAATTACTATATGTCGATCCGGAACAATACTAGCTCACGAAGATGGCGTGGACATATTAGCACAAGGTGCTCTTGGCCCAGGCTTAATCTCAAATCAGATAAGTCGCGCGTAATTTCACTCGGACTTCTGAGGGTACGTAAAGCTCGGACAGAAAATAATAACTCTCCAAATCTAAAGGATCGGAATCTGGAGTTTGTCACAATACCAGCGGATGGGACTAGTGTGGAAATAACTCATGATTTATCGGAAACACGGCTTTTCGAGCGCTCAGACACGATCAAAAAACAAGACGTGCGTTCGGGTGAAACCTTCCGGATGCAAATGGATTCCAAATATGTGGGAACCATGTGGTGGTGCTGGGGCGACTTAGATGGCGACCTTGACGGGAAAAAGCTTCATGCTTGGCAAAAAGGTATTAACCTTGGTGACGCGGTCAAACCCAGTGTTGGCGAGATTGAGGACGAGGGTTGGGTTCTCGGGGAAGATCTGGCTGAACTTGAGTTCCAGGATCAGTCTGGATGGGTTGAAATCCAGTTTGAATGCCAGAAATAACATAAGTGCTGATATAATAGACGAATATTGTGTCTTGACATGTCTTAGACTTGTTGGGACGAAAATTGCTTGTGCCAAGAAGATCAGTGCCGTAAGTAGCTAGTTAGCTTCGAGAGGAGGAATTCTGAGTACCCATACAACACGTGGGGGTCTTTTTAAGCATTACGAACACGCAAGCAGCTTCGGGGGGCCTTGGTCCTCCATGAAATGCACCTCAAGCATGCAGCGCGATCGTGCTGGCGCTCAAAGGCGGAGTAAATCTAACCTAACCACATGCAATCATTGCCAACTAGTGTAGACACGAGAGATGAATTATTATCAGTTTGCGAGATACTTGTCTCGGCGAAATTCACATGGCATATTAGATCAGCTAGGTGCCCGCTGGCCTAGCCATCCACCTCCCTGGCAGTCAAATCACAGGCGTTTTCGGCACATTTGGGTAATCATTCATATTTAGGGTAAAATTTAATTAACATCAAGCCGCTATATATATTATACAAGAACAAATCATTGCAACGCTTCGTTCCCCAGCCCAATGAACCTTGCTGAAAAGCCCCTTCCGCTTATACCACGGCGGCGAGGTTGTTGTCGATGAAACGATCCGCCTCTCTCTTCAGCATCAAGATACAACTCGCCACAACGAAAGCTTCTACACCATCAGCGGTGGAATGTTTCTCACCCTCCCACGCGCGCAGATCCATCACCAAGCGACCACCATTACCGCCGGAGTACCTAACCGAGCCGGGTGTGCGGAACTGGTCGTTTCGAACAAACTGAGCGATTCTTGCGCCGCTCTTGGTCTTGGTACCGTCTGGTAGTACGATGCGACTCATGCATTCCAGAATAAGCAGTGAATCTGCGTTGCAAGCCTTGTTCTCTTCCCGACTGCCGTAGCGCCACTCGAATTTGCCAAGCGACGTGTCGAAGACCTGCGCACGGCTAACCATCGACCGGCTTTTGACGTCGATCAATTCTCCACGCAAATTATCATCGTCTATGGCCTGCTCAACCGAAACGCTAGCATCTCGTGGTAGGATCCGCATTCTGGGGTGTCTTCCCGGGCCCCAGCGATAAATGGTTGAAATGAGAGCTTTCTGATGTGCATCGGATGGGCGCACCAACGTGCACGAGTTGGAATTCTTCTTGAGGCGGATAGAGGTGTACTTTTCCTGCATGGGTGCTCCGGATTCCACGCCGTAGACGGAAATGTTCTCCAGCGTTCTGTTGCCGCTGAGTGCCTGGTTGGTGTCGTATCCAATGGCTTCCACCTGAAGCTCGCTTGTCGCAAGGAAGCCATCGGGGAGGGAGGAGGGGCCGCTGGCCTCTTCGTATTTGGGGGGGGACTCGGACTCCCAGTGGTCCATGGACTTGGAAGGGCTCGCCTTTGACTTTCGAGAACATGTAAAGATACCCATTGTGTTTGGTTTTTGAAGATTGAAGCTTGAAATTTGTTTGGATATTCAGGTGCCGTAGAGTAAACTGTTTGTCAAATAGCTTGTGTGACTTTAATGATATACTATTTGAATCGGGTGATTTCCCTGCCCTAATATATATCCACGGATATGCGCGTGCATGTGTGCATTGTGTGGCACTCAAGATAATGACGTGTGTTTCGTGCTGCGTTGGAAGATCTGCTGCGCCATGTGGCGATACTGGCTTACGGTGGCCATTGATGGGGGTCCACAGTGATGCTATAGGCGGGCAGCCAACCACTCACGTCTTGCATGCGCCACTTTAGCTGAGTTAGTTCGGGGCCTCTAGTGCTGCGGAATGGCAGGGCTCAGCAGTTTGTCTGACAGGCACCCCGACTCTGGCTGCGACTTTTCCCAAAAAGGAATTACCCGGCGCCCAATGGATATGCGGCTGTGTCGCCGATCGAGGCAATACTGTGCCAGCATCCTGCCCACGGATGCTTCCATCAAATTGAAGACTGGTGAATGGCCCCACGCGCTGCGCTACAAGCTAGGCGCACATGGAGGCGTTGCGCAGTACAATAATCGCGGGAGCAAATAACCCATCCTGGTGAGACCTACGGAGTAGTCTTTATTCAACGGGTCAAGGTTCATCGGCAACTACCTCAGCATAGCAGGTCAGCATGACGTATTAGGACTCCACGCAACAAACTTAAATCTCACCTTTGCCGCACGGAAGCCCAGCATTCAGAATAACTATTCTTGCATATAACGCTTAAGTCTCAAAATTGGTCTATTTCAAGTCCATTCTGGCCACGCTCTCTTCTTAGCCGTAGAGCCGCTTAACTCGTATCCCGAGAGATAATGTAGGTTCCTCCTTGTTGCTTTCCCAAGGTCCTCGAAAATTATTAGAGTAGCGCTTTGTTTTGGGCAGAAGATGTTTTCTGTAGCCCTTCATCATTATATCTCTAGACTCTCTGCATGCCGTGAAAGGCCACAATCCCAGAGGCAGGCCGATTGTCGATTCGAGCTTAATAACAGAAGCTATAAGCAAAAAAGGGTCCTTAGATCCAGAAAGAAGACGCTACAACCGCATCCATTCATATCTGCATGCCATACAGTACCAGGCTTACATTTCGAAAAAAAATTTAGAACCAATAATTTGCGATAGTTTTAAATTACTTTATTTTTGCAGCTTGTTCTTCCCGGCAATGCTGCATCCATAGTATAGTCTTTTCGCCGGGGTCTTTGTCATTGCTAAGACGCTTTTGTATATTTGTTGCGTTATGTGCTTTTACATAGGTATAAAGGAGCAATTTGCAACAGTGGCAATCGGCAGGAATAGATGGATTTGATGAAGAGACTGAAAAGTGATCGATTGTGATGCTTAATTCTTCGATGATAATCCCTCTTCTGAAGAGCACTATGATCCTCCTATATAGGCCTTCAGTAGCCGGAACATTCCCTTGAATTTATTGGCCTTTGGCCTACATTTCTTGGCATCGTGCCACCTGCTTCCACTATCGTACGGGTCTAGCTAATACGAGACCTCGGTCATTTCCGACGGACCACCCTAATCTCAACAATATCCCTCAACAGGATCAGATCATTCCGAAATACAAGACGTCGTCGAATTGAATAGAAGGGATTCAAATTAATATGCATCGATGGGAGGAGCTGTGTTACATTGATGATTGGGGGAGAATTCCTCGTCTGACAGCTTCGTCCAAATTCCCCTATAAATACACCTACAATCCGAGACTCCCTTGTCTCAGATTCCTGACTAAGGCCCAGAGGCTACGTAATCCTTATTGCCCTGCCCGTAATCCTCACACAATCCAACAGAAGTACTCCTGAATGGAAGGTTTCGAAATACTTAAATTGGCAATAAAGTGTTCAACACATCAAAAATGCGTAGAACGCGGCCCAAGCCCCGACGCAATCCCCGAAGTAGCCCGCGCGAAGACCTCCGTTTGCCTCGACCCTTCGCCCAGCCGAGGCGCACAGTTGACTTAACACCAGTCTTACGTGTTGGCACTCCCGGTTGATTCTTTTCCGTGATACGCTCTACTAGCTCCCTATCACCCAACTTATTTGTCTTAGCGTTAGAGCTCAAATGCTTGGCCGTTGCTCTCCTGGCCGTTACTCTCTTGGCGGTATCCAGGGACACAGCTTTGCTCTCCAGCAAACGATTTTGGACCACGCGTTTTGTAAGGGCACGGTCTCCTATTTTCTTAGCCGAATCCTTGGCAATGGCCTCTGGCCGACCTTGAGCGGCATCGCTAGCTCTGGGCGTTTGGGGATATGGTGGCTCCCAACCTGTAGCTCGACATTTGTCCAAATACTGAAGTCCACGATTTCTCAAAGGATCCCCTGCTAGATCTCTCCAACGTGGCTCGTCTAGTGCAGGATGATTGGAAGGAAATCCAGCCAGCTCATGCTGGGGCAAACCGGCGGTGTGTCCATTGTATTTCGCGGCATCATATCCATCGAATTTCTTAAACTTAAGCTCGGGGATGTAGTCTTTGCCGTGAATTGCCTCGCTGCTCTTTTTGACGTGGGCTACGCTTTTGATCTGGTCCACTCGTACGCCTCCTATCGCTACCCACTCTTTCTGATTGGGATAGATGTTGTGGTGCTTTCCGAGTGTGTCGGAAACGGAGAACATGTTTTGCGTGGCATGTATTTCATATACATAGCCTGATTTTTTGCGAAAAAGTCTCGCCGCTATTTCTGCCGCTGCCTTGGGATCCCGCGCTGTCGACACAAATGCTGAGTTAAGGGGAGCGCCACCTGACGGGTTGCCTCTCATGTGACGATAGACACTAAATCAGGCTTCTTCGGTCATTCTGTAGCCCCGAGGGAGGAAACCGCCTGCTTTTCGGATCTCACGGAGATTTCTGAAATCTACGCGATATAACACTACTGGAAGTTCGTTTCGAGCTTCGAGGGCATTTGTTGGTGGCAGACTGTGTGCAACAATTGACCAATTTAGCCACGCCAATAGTAGGTACAGTAGCACCAGCCCCCGACACAACATGGTCGGAAATTTGATAGACAGGACCTAGTAGTTATATATAACGTGAGATTTAGCACTTTTTTGGTTTATCATCTTACCACAAGTTAAGCTTAGATTTGTAATAAGATTCTTCGTTCCAGCCTCGAAGCAGGGTTAGAAATGTATAATTGACTATAACGCACGCAACAAAGAAAACAAAGTAAACTCAAGTTACATAGGAGATTTTAAGGGACGTGGCTTCACATATAAATAACCTTATTTTTTTTTTTAATTGCTAAGGCTCATACTTAACCTTCACTTAACCTTGTGCGTATACACATAGATAATTACCTTTACGTGGTCATTTCTATGCTTGTGCGCATGAATAATAACCCTTTGTGCCTTTTCATATGCTTGTGCGCATGAATAATAACCCTTGGTGCTTTTTCCTATGCTTGTGCGCATGATGTCGGATAAGATAGCCAATAGTTCGGAAGACTGTTGAATATCACGGAGGAATTTGGTCATAACCTCGGAAAGGAATACGAGATATCCGAGGCAAGAAGGAAAGCAGGCATAAAAGAAAGCATTTAAACGGCAATGGGAAAGGAAATCAGATCATCATCAATAACCATCGTCAGTATTCATCAATTTACATGCTTATTATTTTCCCTTCCAATTCACTTCCATACTGTCGCGTCCGACACATAAACAATGACTCGTATGTGCTCAACTAGACCTACCCGTGCTTATGCCTTCTTTAAGGTTTGACAGGGATTGCCCTGATACTACTTGTAAAGCCTTGGCATTACATGACAAATTATATCTATCCATTGCGCAAAAAAATTCTTCTTGCGAGAACTTTGCCTACCTTTAATCCCTGGTCGCATTAATACCTTGAATCGATGAATTATCTGCTCTTTATTGTCTTCTTTGGATAATATGTTATATAACGGGATAACTCCTCTAAAGACAAAGCTGATCTCTAAGCTACCTCTAAAGCGAACAAGTATTTTTTTAATCCTGACTGTTCTTTAATGCATTTTAAAAAAATTCTGCGGAAGGGGGCAAATTTGTTAGTCATGCGTCAGAGTAGCGCCTTCATCCTGGCCCTGAGGCTCGTATTCAGCTGTATTGGTTGCGTTCATGCAGACGATCAAAGCCAAAATAGCACTATTCTTAACTCCAATGTATGTAACAGTATTATCCGTTACTTGACGGCACTGTCAAACAAAATCCAATATCTAGTGGATTGCTAACAATTGATACATAAGTAGCTTCTTGGAGATTATGATAGATGTGAGCAAAAATGCTGGGAAGAACACCGAGACGCCGCATACGAACCAGTACAAGTTAAGATTAACTGCGATGAGGTTGAAGACTTCAAATGTCTGCCATGGGAATACAACGTGGAGAGTATTCAAAGAGAATATGGTGATGTTGACGAAGAAGACTATAATGTACTCTGTGCACTCCGAAGCTGGGAGAAAGCGGTAAGCAAGCTGTTGTTTCCTCTCTATCAAAACATCATGGTATAGGGACACTAAAAAATTTCATAGGGGTGCCGAAGGGTAAGCGATTGTTTTTTTCATTCGAAGTGCGGTCTCACGAAGTCACAAGTAATCGACTGACCTTGAGCCAACATGCTGTCACAGGCGGCTCAAGAATGCAAGAACAGCCCCAACATAAAAAGATGCTGCGACGATCGGTGGTATATTCCGTACGAAGTAAGCGACACTACTTGCAGTCATTACTGTGATGAACCATTATTGATCTGACTGCTTTTCATAGTCTGGTCCCTTGTACAACGGCTATCTTGCGGGCTGCGCCCCAGAGTATGTGCTGAAGTCTCACGACTCACCTGAGCACAAGGACGAAAATTGCGATGGAGTTGAAGACATCATATCGAAAATGGAATTTACCTCTGGCCTTGGAGCCGAGATTGATTATCGACTTCTCGGACGACGCAAGGCAGAAAAGCGGGTATGTACCTTCAGGTCCCTGACTCTCTAGGCAACCCGAATATTGTGACTAATTTAGATCAATGCAGGGCTGTGATACAGTGAGTCATACGCGTGCTTAGAAAGCCAAACTTTTTCTAGACCGCTTTCTCACTATTTTTCCAGGGGGCAAAATGCAAGCAGGATAAAGATGCCAAAAAAGATTGTTGCTCTACAAACGCACCGTCATCAAATGTAAGGAATTAAAATATCCAATATGACTAAATGCACATGTTTTATGCTCACAAAATACAGGAAACTGAAAGTTATGAAGAACAAAGCCTGGTTAGTGAGTACTGGGATCGTTACATCGCAAAATGTCATGAGGCTTGGGGTGTTGAGCGTCTACTACCTGGTAAGATAAACTAATAACTATGCTGTTTTTTGTTTCGGCTAACAGTCTTAGACGCCGATAAAGATGACACATAATAAGGGAGGAGAAAATAAATCTAGACGCACAGTTAGAATACGTGGTGAAAAGCGTGGTTCTCATGTTAACGAAAGCCTTTTAGAACCATGTACAATTTCTAACCGATGGTGGATAAAAATTGGCTCGGCCACAGCTCTGGTTTTTGCTACGTATTCAAGCTGAATGCAAATAAAGTTTTTTACAGTTGCCGAGCGTCCGATATTTTCTGAGAATGAAACAGTTTAAGATCATTGATTTGTCGCTAGTCAGACTGCATGTGCTGCGTAGAATATAAGCCCTACTTATTGCCACCGGAGCAAAAATTCAGTAGGCCTACACTTTTGCTCCATAGTCAAGTGGTGAATTGTTCCAACAGCATGACTCCTGATTCAGACGGTAATTACGGGTCTCCACCCCCCACACTTTACAGTGCATGGCAGGCGACATTTACTGCACGTCATGTGCATCAAATGTAGGTCGGTTAAACATTGAGCCCAGTAATATCGCCATACTTCCCGTTCTGGATTCCGCGAAGCGAATAAAGAAGATTTACATCAATTAGAAAATCAAGCTCGAGAATAGCGGTAACTAGACTATGTCAATATTTAACGGAGCATAGAGAGCCATTTTGTTGAGATTAGAGCGGCACCTTCGGAAATGACCGAGGCCTCGTATTAGCTAGATTCGTACGATAGTGGAAGAAGGCGGCACGATGCCAAGGAATGTACGCCTAAGGCCACTAAATTCAAGGGAATGTTCCGGTTACTGAAGGACTATATAGAAGGGTCACGGTGCCTTTCAGGGGGTTTTATCATCATCATTGTCAGAAGTCACCTCTATCAATATCACTGCTTACGCTCTTCATCATATTCAAATCCATCTATTCCTGCTAATTGCCACTATTGCAAATTGCTCTCCTTCGCCCACTTATGAAGGCACATAACGCAACAATTAGACCATCCAACCTTGTTATACAAAAGGTTTCTATAAACTGATCTAGGTCTCTGACAAGATCTCACTAAGCTTAGAGCTATAGCGAGCAGAACAAAGCATGATTTTGATACGTATCCCAAATACGCCAAATTATCCGAACTGATTTTCTCGAACATGATACAAACCTAGCATTTACCGTTGTATAGCCCAAGGAAATTTCAGGCTAAAAAGTCCTCAGAAAATAACCAAGAAGCCAAGGAAGGTAATACAGAAGTGAAACGAAGGTCCTTTATAGTAGCGATAATATCTTCTATTGCTGGCGTTTGCCTAAATAGAATTAAAGGACGAGTAATGAGGTGGGTAGACGAGTGGTAAGTACTAGTTGTCCCTTAGAACATATGCTTTAAGCATATAGTGTTTAATGACGGAGTACTCCGTATAGCGTGCAGAATAAATAAATTTTCGTGAGCCCAAGGCCATTTGGAACGAGTTTATTGCTTTTACTACTTTCTTCGCCCCAGTCTCAACCAGCAACGTAACTTCAAATCCGTGTTAGGTGATGGGTGATGCTGAGTGCACGTGAGATAGTTGAATGCTGTCGAAGCATCGTAAGCCGGGCTCACAGGCTCAGCAGATTGGGGCAGATGGGGGGAGGGGAATGGGAAGCGACACGACAGGCGGAGGGAGGCTGGGAAGTGGCCCCTGAAAATGCACCGGCGCCGCGAGTTATTGGGTGGGCGTGATGAACGGCCCTACATGTCCAGGAACGTCCCCGAACGCCAGCGGAGCCACAGGCCATCAGACGACTGCCGGGCTGCAGCACGGTGGAGGGAACGAGAACGAGGGGCAGAGTGCGCATCCTACCCGCTGCCCCGCACGCTAAGCTGCGGATAATGGGATCTTGTAAGACAGTGCTGACGGGGCTATTCCCTGTTGAGTTATCGCGAACATTAGCCAACTGTTTGATACCTCGCCCGTAAGCAGAGTCTGACCGTGCTTACTTGTCGCTGCGCGTCTCGCATTCGTGCTTTCCGAGGGACAAGCAGGGTAAAAGTGGGATGCCCTGGTTGGCAACTTTGTCTACGGAGTACAAATAACCTACTAGTCGCTATCCAGGTCCCAGGCCGGCCATCTCTGTGACTCTCCTCTGCTACCTGGCCCATTCACGAGCTGGTGACATCTCCATGTGAAATTCAAGTCTGCACTATCCATGCAAACGTGGTTGCACTCATTATCCCAAAAGTTTACCGAGAGCATTACTGAGAGCACCGGGATCAATATGAAGACGGACAGCATCCTGAAGAGGCAGATTGACCTCAAGAAGACCTCCTCAAACACTTACAGTGCATCCTGGCATTCTGACTGGACCCTCGGCAATAGTACGTGAACGACCAATGGAGAGCACCGATATACAAGTACAGCTAGTTCAGTTCAAATGCAGAACTCTAGCCACTCGAAGCGACGATGTACTAATGCGGTTATTAGCTCTAAACGGAGGGTGCATCGCGGCAGTAATTCACCATGCCTTTGCAACTCATATTATGACTGACGACAGTATTGTGGCCCGCAATCAACCGCACGTGCTGAGTCTCAAGCTAGAGTTCCTCCGGTCTTGTGAGAAATCCGACAGCAGTATCACGATTGAACCCCTGAAGATAGGCAAGAGTTTAAGTACCTTCGAAGTACGGCTTGTTCAGGGCGGGAAGCTGAGGGTCCTAGCCCAAGCTAAATCCATCAATTTTGACAAAGTCCATGGTCCTACTGCCGCCACAGACTGGAGGCTCTACCCCGATCCACCCCCTAAGCCGAATTTCGGACGTGTCTTGGCACAGCAGCCAGATGAGAACTGGGTCCCTGGTCTCGTCCAGGGGGAGCTGATTCCCTTGACGGGGCGGAAGCTTGGCCTGTTTCCACGTGTTGGTTTCCCTATCAATGGAGTTTGTGATGCCTGGAATGGCTTTCTCGGAGACGAGCGAATGGACGCTACCTATCTGGCTCTAATGACCGACATGATTCCATCCATGTCGGACACGCTGTTGCGTAACGGTGGGCCCTACGACGCGCACGTCTTCCACGCCGAGATGGAGCGGTGGGCCAAGCTGAACCCAGGAATCCCTTGTGTCATGACAAACTCTATAGCCGATGCTATGAAAGCCACCAGCTTTGTATACACTAATGCTCTGTCTATCGAGTATAAGCGAAAAATTCCTGAGGGGGGGCTACGGTGGGTTTTCACGAGGGCTGCCACCAAGATGTTGCGGAATGGGGTGATGGACATTGAAGTAAGCTTGTGCGACGAAGAAGAGGAGGTCCTTGCCATAGCGCACCACCAAGATTTGATTCTTGGCGTGGATGGGAAGTTTCGTGACAACAAGATAAAGTCTGCACTTTAGAGCCAATAAATGGACAGTGGTTTGTCGCCATAAAATCTTCTATGCTGGGTGGCCATTATGCCGCAATCCGGGTTCAAGTCACGTTTACGTCGCACTTTAGCCGCCGTCGAGAAATTAACATTTACCAGTACCGTCAATAAGTTCAAGTATTTGCTGGAACTACGCCTATGTGGGAAAGAGGGCAAAGTGTTGACCTTGGATGGCATGAAAGATTTGGCACGACAAGTCTAAGCCTTTGCGAGCGCTGAGAGAAATTTGTGGTTTATGAACGCATGTATTGGGTGATCTAGAGCTACGGTGGTGAGCGGCTCTTGTACGCCAGTGAGAAAGAATCATTTCAAAGGCATAATGCGTAAACACCAGCTTCTCCTAAAATACATTCTTAACGCCGTCTACTGTTCTTACAAGAGTAGTACTGTCTCGAACTCCAGCATTCTGTCCATGTTGACATTTGCAGCTTCTAGACCTGGAAGAATGCGAATTCCATACCCTCACCACACGAACCTCCCACCAGACTGCGAAGGTCGTCCCCAAACTTCACTTCACGGAGCTCGGAGCCGTAAGGCACCAGCAGTTTGTGATAACCATTTGGGGTCGGTCTGAAATGCATGTACTCCCAGCTTTGATGGTGCTTAGCCGAAGCTTCCAAGGTACAGGCCCTGTCACGGCTGATATACTTGGCCGTGACTTGATTTTGAAAACCGAGCCAGCCACCTTTATCGACACATAGCCAATGACAAGCAACATTCTCCTGGCGAGCATATTCCAGTGTCAGCAATCCATGGCTTATGCTGATGGCACGGCGAGAAATTCTCTCGACAATCATGAATATTTTATCGTGTTCGGGCAATTGGCTTCTACCCATGCTGAGGATTTCGGTTGCGCATTCAGTGTTGGTATCTGAATCAGTGTAGTCGGAATCGTACGACGGCGTCATTACGTCATCCCCGTATGAAGAGTCGTCGTATAAACTGAACTTTTCATCATTATGGGACATGCTAGCAAGCCACGTTAGCATAAGTTGTCCGTCGTGGGTCAAAATGTGACAAACAGCGTGATGCATGTGCGTACACTGTTATCACAGAACAGGCGAACAGAACCATCCGGAGTCTCACCTCGTCATGCGGCACTTGTTCGTTCTTAAAGATTGACCTCAATGCAGAGCGAGAAGTGCTGGGGAGTGACTGCGGTCGCTGTGTGAATCTTCTTGGAAACGTCGTTGCTGCTGAAAAGAAGCAGGCAAGATAGATAATCGAGTGATCGACGTATGTGGAGAGTTCGAGAAAAGAACACCAACTTCTCAGTTCGTAAAAACAAAAACGAACCTGGCTGGCAAAATGATGATGCACAAGTGAAAGGTGGAGGCCTGGCGAGCATTTCAGGTCGAGCGTGAAATGTGAGGCTGTGGCCTCGACAGCTGTGAATCATGGCGCGAGGAAACGGGTAAACCTGAAAACGCACACGTTGCCCACGTGACCCTTCAGGTTTTTTGCCGATGGCGAAACTACATGAGAGGAATACATATGTACATATATCTTATTTTATTCATGGTGTTTTTGTGAGATATATGAAACAAAATTTAACAATCAGCGTCCTTGTACCCAAAAAGCCGTCCCAGAGGCTCAGAACTTCAGTTCTGCGGGTTTCAAGGGTAGTATATGTATTCGCATAACGTTATATCCCTAGTTTCTTCCGATTTATTTGTATTCTTCCCCTCCGTGCAGCGACAGGCGTCACATTCTCTACTTCCCCGCTGCTCATCCGATTTCGGATGCAAGCCTGTGCACTGGCAGGCAGACACGATTCTAGAGTTATGCAACATATGAGACGTCTCTAGGCGTTCATCAATGAAAACTCAAACGACAATAGTGACAAATCTTAGCCTTGGGTCTGACAAATTCTTGCGGAGGCTAACGCGTGAGACCTTTAGCAGTCTTCAATCATGTGACCACGTACCCTTTCTTCATGCCAGAAGACCAGTCAACAATGAAGATTTCGGGTAGACCCGAGTTCAAGTGCGTCTAGTACATAAATTAGTGCGTGATATGCCATGTGGCACCCAAGAGAGCGCGGACCGCAGGCGCACATTGGGTTTGCGTCACAGGTAAGAAACCCCCGACCAAATGCTACTCAATGATGAACCTTTTCGCTCCATTCAAATAAACAAGCCAACAGATATCCGGCGCTACTATTGATCTGATGCAAAGCGGCCGACTACACATGCCCACCCACATGGTTTACTGACGCTGAGCGAAGGTTAAACACGACCTCCTCGGCCACGCCTCATGCATGCGAGAACTTAAACTGTGCCCACTTAATTGTCGAATAAGCCTGAATATCATACCCTTTTTTTTTTTTGAGGCTTTCTTCTTGATCCTTTCAACATCTCCCACCTTGCAGAAATCCGCAGCACTCTACATCACAATCTTACAAACAGTACACTACTTGAAGGTGCAGTAAGAATCTCAGTGTACTATTCGGGACAAAGCTAACAAGTGTGAAGATATTAAGTTGCTGTCATAACCTCGGTAGAAATAGCGCGAAACTGTGATACTATGGCAAACGAACAATCGACCGGAGTGTGTCCTGTATTTCTCTATGGCACGCTCTGTGTTAAAGAAATACTCGCTTGGGTTTTAACAGGAGAGGCATCCAATATTGAGCAGATCGAGGCTATGATCCGCCCAGCGAGAGTTTACGGATTCGCTCGATACAAGGTCAATGACCGCGATTATCCGGGTGCAATTGCCAGCAAAGGCTCTTATATCGATGGATACTTACTTACCTGTCGAAATGCATCACAGAGACTTAACCTCGCTCAATTTGAACAAGATCTCTACGAGGAAGACTCTACAACAGCATATATCAAAGGAAGCGATGGCCAGCCGCAGAAGGAGGGAGTAAAGGCTGATATATACCTCTGGCGGGAGACTCCTGACGAGAGTTTATCGCGCAATGCTTGGGACTTGCAAGAATTTATCGACACGCGAATGGAAGACTGGCTAGGTTTGATCGAGAGAATGTAGCAGACTGGAGGCGAATGAGGAGTAAACCAAAATATGGTGCTACAAGTTCGGCTACGTTAAAACTTCTCAAGGAAGATCCTCAATTCTCTAACCAGGAGAAAGAATACTCTCATTTCAGTCATAATTACTAAGAACGGCCAATATATCATTAATTTCTTCTAAAAAGGATAAAAAACAGTGCCACTCACACTCTGTTACTACGTGAAGCAGACCAAAGTACGAGAATACTGAGCTGGAATGCGAGTTGGACGATATTGTTGTTGGAAGTTGTTTTGCGTAACCAGATATTCATTGACCGGCTGAACAAATAGAGTCAGGACGAGCGAGTGGAGAAGCTGTTCATCAGCTTAGCGCAAACCAGAGGTTGGTGTTTTACGCCGACTACCTTACGATTATTGACCATATGCTCTAATGCACTGGTCAAAGAAGCAGAACCTTCACACCCCCTAGACTTGGAAGGCGTCAATGGAAACTGGGAAAGATACGCACGAGGCGCACAATATGCTTGCCGGTCTAAGCGCATTTTCCGTACTCGGGGAGGATCGTTGGGTTTATGGCCGGTGTGCACCGGTATAGGTGATCGTGTTTGCGTGCTGAAAGGTGGCAGAGTGCTATACGTGTTACGACCGGCTACGGATAGTTTCTATTTTCTGGGGGAGTTCTATACGGATGATGTCATGCGAGGGGAGTGATACGAGAGGAATAACATCAAACATTCTGCATCGACGACAATAAATCTAAAATAACCCAGGTCATGAAACCTGGTTATGTCCCGATCTCAAGTGTAGTTCAGAATAAAAGACGCAAGATTAGAGGAGAGCTGGGCTATCTCTCAGGTATCATTAAATTCTTCACAATTCCGAATTCGCAAGATCACTTTACGACACAAGATAGCTTCCAAATAAATTGAGAGACTCAATATTTATAAATATGTGTTTCTTTGCAACATGTACACACCGCCGCTTAGCCCTCTCCTAACCGTAAGCACTTATCCGCCGCGCTCTCTCAATAAAAAGCTACTCACAAAAAGCACTCCTAATGAAAGCCGCTACGCGTTCCGTGTTTTTACCTTTGCGAAGCATTGTGAAATGGTTCGCATCCTGTATTCGTCCAATCTGAAGGTTCTTCCCACCGAGCAAAACGTCCCAGTTGTTGGCCCCAAAATTAGTTCGATTCTCGAGCAGCCACCGCATTTCTCGGGGATCATTGTCTGTGTAAACCGGACGTGCATCAATGCCCTTGCATACACCATCCTCAGCCCAGAGAACATGCGTCTTTGGTGGTGGTGTTTTGCCGCTGAGGGCCTTGTCCCAGGGTACTGGCTTCCACTCGTCAAGCGCATCAATAAATGCAAGGAAATGCGCGAGCAGCCAATCTGGTGCTTTACCGTGTCCAAAGAGCCCCAGGCCGTTAATAAAATCGAACATCCGTGGGGGCAGCTTTTCTAATCCAATCGGGTTTGGAGAATCGAGGAGGAGAAGCCGTTCAACGGTTTCGTATTCCTGGGTCATTTGGATTGCCGCTTCATAGGCGCATATGCCTCCCGCAGACCATCCGCCTAGGTTGTAAGGTCCATGAGGTGCTCTGCGCCTAATCTCTTCGACATAGAGCGACGTAAGGCCTTTGATACCAAACTGAACGAGTTTGTCGGCTGACTTGAGCCAGGGGCAACTGAGACCATACACGCAGACATCTTTGTGGACTGCATCGATGGGAGCGTACGAAGTTGCGGAGCCTGAACCATCTGGGAATAGAAAGAGCGTATAGAGCGCAGACTTAGGGTTGCCTTGTAGGAGCGTTGATGTTGCGCGATACTGTCTCAACTCCGCATATCGGTCTGGCTCGACTTCGAGTCCAAATTCGGGTTGGAAGACGAGATTGAAAGAGCTGAAGTTGGGATGCGTAAGAAAGAAATCATTGTCCAACTCAAGCTCCAGCTCTTCTCGTAGACGACCGAGGACAGTCAGTGACAGGAGTGAATCCATGCCCAAATCACCAAGATTGGCGTCGTTGGTGATCTCGCTCATGGACACGCCAATCTCTTCTGCCAAAATAGCGCACACATCTTTGGCTAGACTCTTAGACACAGATTCCCGCGGGCTCCGAGAAACAGGAGTAGTCTCCATGCTGGTCAGTGGTGTAAAAGGTTCACTACCAGTAGACATGTCCCCCGAAGTACTGGATTGTTCAGAGGATTGAACGGGTGAGAAATCGCAGAAGCCAAGGTGAACGGCAAAATCAGCGAATGTCGTGCAGGTCTCGAAAGCTGATGACTCTACTTCCAGGTCAAGTTCTTCGCGAAGGCGTCCAGATATGGTGAGAGAAAGAAGCGAGTCAACTCCATAGTCTTCAAAAACGAGGTCATCTCGTACACTGACCGAGGGGATGCCAATCTCCTCAGACACAATCTTGCGAACAGCGTACATAGGGTCTCCCGCTGCGGCAGGCGCTGAAGATGCTGAACTCAGAGACGCATCAGGCTTCAAATGTTGAATCTTTGTGGGGATAGTAGCGCAATTAAGAGGTTTAGTGAATGCACGTATGGGAGGTGTCTCTTCCACAGCGGTTGGACGCGTGAGAATCGGAGGAGGTTTTGTAGATTTCGGTGATGGCATCGCAGCGTCTAGTATCTGTCGAGGAATTCCCTGAAACTGCGCAGCTTAGTTACAGACGATCAAAGTCTTGTGATGATGTTCAACTTACTGTGATACCGCCGCACACTCCAACAATACCCTCATGATCAAGGATATACACGTCTCCTTGGTAAGTAGTATTTTCAATAAGCCGCATTCTGACATATGTGCGATACGTCTCATATCTGCAGAATTTTTTAACAGCCCTGAAAGACTGCCAGCCATGGTTAGTAAACACCTGGCTTTTGGGGGTCTTCGAATGACCGTTCATGAGAAACCCGGCAAGTTGTCCGCAACTATCCACCCATATCGGGTTACAGCGAAAGTTGCCCTCGTCAAATTGAAACCGAACTAGAGCGGTCGCTTCAAAGTCTTCGTTGTTGACAATGACCTCGTGCATTCCTTTGTAGGCGTCGCTGTAGTCAACCAAGTTCGAGAACAGCTTGTATACGATGCTAGAAGAGAGGCGACTGTTGAGACCTTGATCAGCTTTCTCTTTCAGCCACTCAATGCTTCGCTCAACGTAGTATTGAGTATTATCCCAATGCTTGCGCCAGACCTTGGGCTGCTCGAAGTGAAGTATACTTTGAGCATGGTCGACAGCTTTGTTTCCCTTGGAATCGATACTGTAGATGGACATTCTGGCGGCTTTGCTGTCGGTAATGTCGTGGTGTATGTCGATCCTAAGGAGCATAGCTTGAGAGTCCTTGTGAATCACACCTTTGTGAACCACCGTGTCTTGGACGTCCACCAAATGATCATTGAGATCCGTGCGATACTTCTCAAGGACATAACTGCCCAAAGTAACCCCGAAATCTGCGTATAATGACTGCAACAGCATTAGCAGACGAGCTTTCAAGACCAATCAATACATGTGAACTTACTGAAGTGCAAACGCGGTTGCCGTTAATTACATGGCCGAATATTATTTCGCGCAACTGTTCGTTTCCAAGATCACACTCCGCAGTGAGTTTAAGCTTTCCGTTGTTAACCACCTCATGGACGATCCGGTGCACTGACGCCGTCGAGAATGAAGAAATAGAAGGCGTTGATGCTGGAGCAGGAGCTTGGGCTGGTGGATCCCCTCGTGTGAGTAGCCAGTCATGCACATAGTCAATCCAATACTTTTTGTTATCCCATTTATAAGCGGGCAGCCGCAGTACTTCCTTGCACGCCTCGAAACCGTGGTGATACTCATCCCAAGTAATGGATGACTTGTGATGGTACATAGTTGCGAGGCTTGTCGCAAGAACTTGCCATCCATCTCGGTTGCGCATCAACGAAGGAACCGCGATGATATCTTGCCAAAGATTGGATTTCAGAAGCGTAGAGCACACTGTATGCGGGCCCAGCTCGATCCAGACTGTCTTTTCAGAGATTGATCCGCTGTCCCTGGCCGACTGTAAGGCATCACAGAAGTTGACAGTTTCCCTACAGTGACGTTTGATGTGCTCAGCTTTAAAGGAAGGTTTTTCTCCCCCAAGATAGGTCTTACCGAGCAAGGGGCAGCCAATTCGAACACGCGGTGAGTGGAACACGACTCGAGAGGCAATTTCCTCGAGCTCACCCAGTATGGGGTCAACCTGCGCCGAGTGGAACGCAAACGGAACGTCGACCTTTGTTGCTTTAACGCTGTCGTTCATGAGTGTCTGGGAAAGCCGCTCGATGTCGTCGATACGGCCACTGACGACAGTGTCCTGTGGACTATTGATGCAAGCAACTTGGAAATCACCTGCATCCAGGTATGTCTGAATCTGGTTCACGCCGCTTCGGACAGCTAGCATTGCGTGACTTCCCTTGCTGCATTTGTCTTGAAGAAGGCGAGCCCTCATGCCGACGAGGTAGATGGTGTCACTTGCAGTCAGAACACCGGCAGCGTTTAATGCCGCGTAGTGACCTAAGCTATGACCGACGACGTAGTCTGGCTGCATACCAAATGATACCCAGAGGCTTGTGAGTGCCATCTGCACACAAACAGTACCAAGTTGAACCACAAGTGGTTCAAGGTCTTCAATGTCGACACACCCATCTACAAGAGGCATAATCGATGGAAACCCGTGTCGTTGTGCCAGATTGTCGTAGGAGTGGATCGCATCACGAAAAGTTGCAAAGTGTAGTAAATGCTGACCCATAGCGCTGTACTGCGACCCCTGACCACTGAAGACAAAAGCCACAGGTGCTTCCGAGGAACGTCGATGATCTTCCCGTCCAATCTCTTCATCCAGCTTCCTCAGCAGCTGCTCACAGTTTGCAGCTGGGATTGCAACCCGGAATGGATGATGCATCCGCCGAGCTGTAGTTGTATAGGACAGCTTGGGCAAGAAGCCTTCGGTTGATGTTTGCTTCTGAACAAAACTTCTCAGAGTCTCTAAATTACCTTTGAGAGATTGAATGGACTTGGCAGATATCGTCACAACATGAGCCGTCCGAGGATCTGACTGTGATAAGTTCATGGCGAGTTTTGGATAGTCTTCCACCAGCAGTGCTGTATTGCCGCCGGCCGCCGAGAAGTTATTGACGAAAGCACGGCGTATGTTATTGAATTCATCGCGTCGCTTCCACTGGGTAGGCGTTTTCGCTATATGGACGTTGCGTTCATCCAGGTCTGTTGGAAATTTATGATTTATGGTGCCTTTAATACCGCAATGTGGTGGAATCATGCTCTTTTCCATCATCAGAAGGACCTTGATCAGTGCTGTGACCCCGGATGCGGATTCAGAATGGCCCACATTTGCCTTAGTTGAGCCCAAATGCAGACTTTCATGAGGCAGCCGTCCTGATGTAGCCGACGGAGCAAAGACATTGAGAACTGATGCCATCTCGGTCGCGTCGCCAGCTTGTGTTCCGGTCCCATGCATCTCAATGTAGCTTACTTGATGGGGATGAATTCCAGACTCGGTGATCAGCTTGGAGAAGACTTCCTCCTGAGCACCGCAATGCGGTCTGGTAATGGAGACGGAATCAGCAGAATGATTGGTATGAGCACCTGAAATGACTGCTAGGATGGGGTCATGGTCCGCGATTGCGTCGTCCAGCCTCTTTAAAACGACAGTGCCGACAGCATCCGCTCGACAGTAACCGTCCGCCTCATCGTCAAACGTGTTACAGTTGCCTGTAAATTTGATGTTAGTTATCAAAAGTTTTAGCCGCTGCACAAGCATACATACCTGTTCTTGACAGGAAATGCCCGCGATCCAATCCGGTAAAGCTATCCGGATTCGACATGACATTCGTGCCACCAGCAACGGCTGTATCGCATTCATTGCGCCAAATGGAATTGCATGCTAAGTGAATTGCCGCAAGACTCGAGGAGCTGGTCGCAGGCAATATGTTAGTTAAATCATTGAGCGTCGCAAGAAAGCATGTGTGTGAAGGCTTACCATGCAGTGTCGACGCTTACTGATGGACCGCAAAATTTGAAGAAATAGTTAATCTTGCCCGGTGTGAAGGCTCGATTCCCACCTTGAGCAAGTTAGTATTGGGCAGGGTTGTCTTGAGATCTATGATTCGAACCTAATGCTTACCTGGTATGAAATAGGTGTCGACGTTCTGCCCGCAACTGACTTCTCTATAGTCATCGCTAGTCATGCCGTAAAACACGCCAACGCGGTCTCGTTGGGTTGACGGTGTCCTGTCAATAACGACGCCCGCCATCTCAAGAGCCTCATACGCGGTCGCTAAAGCCAATCGCTGGCCTGGGTCGGATTGTTCAGCCTCCTTTGGGGAAATATTGAAGAATTTTGCATCAAATAGCCCAGGTTCGTTGACCCAGCATCCATGCATGACCTTGCTCGTGTTCTTCCGTTTGCCGGTAGCATCGTAGTACAACTCTGCCTTGTATCTGTCTTCTGGGACGGGCCGATGAACATCAAGTCCTTGGTACAGAAGGTCCCAGAATGACTCAACATCCGCCGCCTCCGGGAATCTCCCAGACATGCCGGTGATAGCTATCTTAGCATCGCCCGGCTTAGCAGTGCCAAGGGATTCTAAATTGACGCCGACTTCAACTTTGTCCATTATACCGTCATCTATGCTAATCTTTCTCGACAGGCCCGGAGAAAATGACAGTTTGAGGGTCGGACAAATACTGGTTGAGATTGGGACCAGCGAACATTGAACCATGTCCACCGCTTCGAACGCTTGCTCTATACTCTCAGCCGTTTCCAGCAGGTCCAAAGGCAGGAGGAGAATACCCTCAACAGCACGGTAGAGTAGGTCTCGAAACTTCACCTCCATTGCAGCATTATAGCTGGACGAGCTGTTAATGAAGGGTAGCTTTCTGGACAGGTCGCCGACCGCAACATCCTGAAGAATGTTTTCAACATCTCTGGCAGAGAAAATATGCGGCGCATGATACGGCGCATGCACAGCAAGCGGAATCAACTTCAACTCCTTTTCGAACCGTGAAGACTCCAGGAAGTGATGCACAGTTGCCGGTGGGCCGGTGATAGTCCAAGTTTTTGGGCCTTTTGCGCTAACGTATGGAGATGAAAGATGTGGGATATTCTGTTTTAATCAGCAAAGCACTGACATGTTGAGGAATACAACAGCATTTACTTACAAATTCGTCTCTATACGACGCAATGACTTGCTCAGCAAGCGCCAGCGGAAACTGTGAATCGGAAACTACATATGACCAAACAGACGGAGAAGCTACATCCGTAGACTCTTGAGAGCTGAACAAGGCCGCGGCTCGAGAAACGAAGAGGCCTACTTTTAGTGATACACGGACTGCATCGACGCCCGCTCGCACCAGCTCACCCAGTGACTGCGATGAACTAACTGCAGCTGCGGCTAATGCCCCAATACAGACACCCGAGACGTGGTCATTTGGACCTTTTGGGTAATTATCTTGGCTATCCCCGAAGTAACTGAGCACTGTTAGCAGTATGATCGCACTAAGAGATACAAGGACAATATCTTACTTGAGAAAGCAGCAGAGCTGGTAAATCGTTGTCAAAGTACTCTCAAACGGTGCGGTCTGATCATTTTTAAGCCCTCGAGCAACAAGGTTTTGGATACTGCAGAAAGCAGGGAATAATTGCTGTTCTGGAGTAGTAAGACGACTTATTTCATGTCTCAGCGTATAGTTGACCTGATCAATGAAAGATGTCAAGTAAGGATTATTTTTCCTCAGCAGAAGTAACTGCAAGTTTGATAGGTTGCAGCTACTCTGGTCCCCAAAAACAAAGACTCGAGTCGAGTTAAGTCCAGCATTAGACTTGTTGGTCGTCATTGGTTCCATAATGGGAGAGGTACCCCGTACCAGGTACCAAAATTGTCAACCAAACGAAGTAAATAGGACGTTGAGCTTCCTTATTTTCTTTTGAGTTGGGTATTGATACCGTTCTGTACAAGTTTACAAAGAAATTAGGTCCAAGATAAACTGAAGTATAATAATTTTAGATCAGATACAAAATGTCTAAGGACTAGTTAGTACTTATAGTGAATGCCGATTTTCGACGTTGTATCTACGAGAGGGGCCTCTTCACGCACTTGACTATACCGACCCGCAATGCCATGGAGGCGTAGGTTCTACTGTGTTGAGAGATGTCCCTTTGTCGATGGTTGGCTCGATCTGTCTGGAAAAGATCGATCCTTTGGGTGACTGCACAGTGTAAAACTACGATTAGGTTAATAAAATTAAGTTTTTGACGTTTGAGCAGGTCTGGTCGTTGATCCGGTCAGAAAAGCGGCTCAAAAAGGTTAAACCGTCAGCACTATCCGTGACAAATATGTCAACTGTTGAACAAAGTCACATTCTCCGTGACTGCTACGATGCCTTGGAACAAGAGTTTGTGTCTCGGACCGAAAGCAGCTTCCACATGTGTGGCTGGCTTACTCTATACCATACTGAAGCTGAGCCGCGTTCTAGACCTAAGACCTACATTCCATCAACATCCTATATGCGTGCATTTGAAGTAAGCAGACAGGTCATTGATCGCAATGAGCATAATCCATCCAACTGCTACACTGCATGACAGTCTTTTAGGTGAATGACTTACAAAGTAACTCTCATCATACGCTGGTATAGTATCGATCCCTTCCATCACCCACAACGCTTACTAAGGACATAGACTAGTCCATTCACGTCTTTAGAATATGGCTTGAAGTATAATTAGACTTTCGATTCAACCGCGTATATCAGCATCGGTGCCGATTGGCCTTTGGTCTTCAGACCCATAAGCTGGGAAAAGCGCCCTTCCAATCACTGACTCTATGATGCGCTCCGAGAAAACTTGAAGGTGACGCCTGCATTATGCGCTTTAGGAATCTCGCGAAGGCGGACTTTAGCAGGCAAGGCATCCTACCTGCCTATTGCATGATTCCTTCCAAGGATATTGAGCATCCTCCATTTATCAGGCTGTAAATGGCATACCAATCGAAAGATGCATTCAATCTGCTAATTCCGTTTGAATCGAGTAAACACCATTTCAGGTGGATGTGATGTGATTGTCAAACTTGCAACCAGGTACTAGCACCCGTTTCAGCCGAGAGAGATACTCAGTGAGTAGACATTACTACAATGGTGATGTCGACTACGCAAAGTACAGCTTGGATCGCACGCCATACAACGAGTCCCGCATGCTGCAAGCTTGCCGGTGGATTCTTCCATTTCCGTAAAGCGTGAGATAAAACTACCTCTAACTGGGCGCCTCAGATTACGACCCCGTCATGTAGCACTTAAAATTTTCGTAACGTAGCATATCTGTTTTGTAAATTGGGTCATCTTAACATAATAGTGTTGCATGCTACTGTGCCAGACATAGATGGTCGATGTAGTGCCCAAATAACCATGATATCCAAAAGTCCAGCTGCAAAGTAAAGCATTTGCATAGCCTAGAATGTTGTACGCCCAATTTAAGCCTTATGTGGATCACTTAAGGTTTCCGTAACGTTGTATTATCTGCCCTTGGCTTGTTCAGCAACCTGAACTCTTGAACACGTGACGTGAGCCCTTAAGGTTCAGTCTTACATTCCGAAGACTCCGAGCCACAACCTATACAACTTCACTGTCGCAATGTCGAGAACATCTAATGCATTTGTCACAATCCGAATCTTAGAAACTCTGTTTTTAAACTTCTCAATTAGACCACTTGTACGAAGCACTAAACCTCAATGTAGCCGGTTATTCCTTATTTAGGTACAACCTTTCCATTATCTAAAAACTCTTCGAAGTAGCCAATAGTCATACTAGAAATGGAGAACTTGGTCAGCACCTGCGTTGTACTCATAACGTAAGGTAAGATTGTAAGCAGATTACTTACGTTGACCTCGAAGTATCGGCAAAATTTTTGTGGTCAGGGGCCACTTTCTCTAAGAAGTGTGCATCGGCCTTCATCCGCTGAAAATCTTCCAACCGTCGGAACACAAATTGCACAATGCAATCGTAGTCAGACATCTTGGAAAATTCCGGGTCGTACAGCTGAAACAGCAATGGCCGACTTTTACTGTCATTGTGGGTCTGACGAGGTGTAAGAACGCATGCAGACTGAGTAACGTCGGGGAAAATAGAAGGACTTACCATATTATAGCGTACCATGCCATACTCTTCCATAAGGTTACTAACCAAAGGAGCATGGATTTTGGTCATGTACTCTCGGTAGGCAGCTTCGCTAAGTCCTGGTTTGCGATAGGCGGTAATGGTGAGACATAGCAGCTTCTCTGGCTGGGAAGAAAGCGGATCCGAGATGGCCATGGTGCATCGGATGTTCTGCATACGCTCGCACCTGACTGTAGATTTCGTTGGTAAGATTAATTGATACCGTAATTAATGCGATCGAGTAAATCGAAGATGTCAATTGCTGATTAATTAGAGGAGCCGCGAGCTTGGCATATATAGTGTCAGTATCTGGAAGTCGTGCCGATGTGTTGCTATTGTGAGACAACACTCCGGTGAGAGGAATGCTCAGAAAAACTTTACAGATTTCATGAGACGGGGATTTTGTCTGCCGAAGTTAAACTCTGGATGCTTTCATCGTGGACATACAATGCTGTCTATGCATTGAGCAGTCTTCCAATCCGAAACAATTTGACATTGTTAAAGAGCGTGATGATTTAGCCGGGTTGAAAGCCAAACCAGCGACTCTATCGAGCAACGAATACCGTAATCTACAACTATGTGAGAGTTTACGATAAACTCAATCGTAACTTTTTGCATTCCAATGCTGAGCAGATAACACCGTTACGGTCTTTCCATTCAGCTTCCTCTTGGGCGTTACATTGGGCCGACCTGATCGAGATCTTTCGTACTACGTCCAACGAGGATCCAAAGAAAGCGGGGTCTTGGGCTCTTTTCCCTGAAAATTGAAAGCTGATCGTGATGCACTACAGTATTACGGGTCACAGGATAGCATAAGTTTTGGACAGTTGTGAACTCTAAGCTTTCGACGAAAGCGTCGCTCCGTCGTGACAAACGCTCTTACATGTGGCAATCGATCTTGCATGCTTGCGTTATTCTGCATGTAGTATGTCTTTGTTATTCATCTGCTGAATCGTTTTTTCAAAGATTTTTTTGTTTCTTCTTAAAAAGCGCTCACTTGTTGCACGTTGCAGTGCTTTGTCCAAGGTCCTGCGTTGAAAGTACAGCTCTGCAGTAGTTCTTACGCAATCTCGAGTCCCCAGTGAACTCAGACACTACAATTAGGGCCAGCTCCTAGAACATGCCGTTCCTCAGGAGTCACCTCGCGCGGGTGCTACTAGTATTGAACTTGCTGTACTTTGATGTCTGGGCAAAGCATGTTCGAGAAACTCTTCGCATTACCTGGGAGGAGGGTGCCCCGAACGGGCAGAAAAGAGAACTTATTCGCGTCAATTCACAATTTCCTGCACCTAACCTTGTTTGGGACGAAGGAGATGATGTTGAAGTGTGTCACTCTGTTCTCTGGTCAGTTCGTATTATAATGCTGACACCAGAGCCTTACAGATAGTTATCATTAATGATATGCCTAAAAATGTTACAGTGCATTGGCATGGCCTGGAGTACGTTGAATCCCCTCTACAAAATCTAAATTACTTGGTTGATATTGAGCGCCATTCCAGACAGAAAAATACTCCTTGGTCCGACGGCACGCCAGGTGTCGTCCAGCGGCCGATCCAGCCTGGGCAGGACTTTGTATACAAGTTCAAGGCGTATCCCCCGGGAAATCACTGGTATCACTCTCACGACAAAATGTCTCTTGTAGATGGGCTTTATGGAGCCATTCATATTAGGTCAGTCTTACCAGAACTTGAGTACTTTGAAGGTTGGATACTAAACAACGAGCAAACAGGCCGAAGCAAGATCGCACAGGATTGTGGAGTCAAATAAGTGAGCACGAAAAGGACATCAAAGCTATGGAAAAGGCCGCACATCATCCCGAGTATCTCGTCGTATCCGATTGGAGCCAGTACACTTCTGAGGAATATTGGAAGATATCTACCGATTCAGGTCTTCTCATCTTGTATGTTCTTGACATGAAAAAAGCTTGCCGCTCTGCCTCGCTCATGATCACTTTATAACTCATGCTTGTTACAGTTGCCTTGATAGCATTCTGGTCAACGGAAAAGGGGAGCTTTACTGCCCGGGCCAAAAATTTCTTCAAAGCGAACTTGCTCCAGGCCTAGTGCAGGATGCCTTCCCGCCAGGTACCGAGGTCTCAGATAAAGGGTAAGAAGTAGGCATGCCAAGATGTCAATCACTTATTTCACGTTACAGATACTAACCTGTCCACGGTTAGATGTTTCCCAGCGGACCTCGATCAAGTTCAAGGCGGGCCTTGGAACGTCACGAAACGCCCGGATCTCATACCCCCCCGGGTCCAAGAAGGCTGCGTTGCATCTAGGAACGAGAATGCAACCATCTTTGTTGATCCACAAATGAACAACGGCTGGGTTAGCATGCACATTGTCGCCGCCGCTACTATCGCCCAGATTGCCTTTTCCGTCGATCAACACGAATTTTGGCTCTATGAAATTGACGGAAACTACGTTAATCCCAGAAAGTATGTCTCGGCAGTGTTGTCCGCCGGAGAGACCTTCTCGGTGATGATGAGACTCGATCAGAAACCTGGCAAGTACACCATGCGAGTGCCCAATTCTGGCGCCTCCCAAGTTTTGGGTGGCTTTGCCGAAATGGTCTACAAAGGTCATGCACATAGCCAAACTTCAGAGAAGCCATATCTCTCATATGGAGGCAACCCGACTAAGCCGGACGTCGAGAAAAACTCCTTCTTTCCGTGGCAGCTAGAGTCGGACCATATGGCACCTTGGCCGGCAAACAGGCCCCGACCCGGCAAGGCCGATGAGGAGCATTTTCTCGCGCTTGGCCGCGTTGGCGCACCCTACAACTACACTATGAACACCAAGTATCTATATCCCGTCGATTTTCAAAATGACGACCCTCTACTGTTCTATCCCAACGCAACTCTCGGCACAGACAACGATGGCCTAGTTCTCCGTACCAAGAATGGGTCTTGGGTCGATCTTATCCTGCAAGTTTCTACTCTGCCTGGCGACAAGTCGGCCTTTGAGCATTTCATCCATAAACACGGCAGCAAAACGTGGAGAATTGGGTTTGGGACTGGTGTATGGAACTATACTTCTGTAGAAGAGGCAATGCAAGAACGGCCAAAGGATTTCAACTTGGAGACCCCGGGCTTGCGCGATACGTGGATCACCGCATTCTCTATCGGTGGAGAGGCATACTGGAGTGTTTTCAGATACTATGTGGATAACCCGGGCCCATGGCTGTTCCACTGCCATATTGAGCTGCACTTGATGGGTGGAATGGGTATTGTAATTATGGATGGGGTGGACGCTTGGCCTGACAATATCCCCAGCGAATATCAGCTCGGTTAGCATTTGCACAAAAACACATAAAAGGAAACAAAGACACTCTCACTGAGCCAAAAAAAAAAAAAAAAAGATGATCAGAACCAAGACTCTAGAGATTGTTGAAATCGTATCGCTACCGATGTAAGTTTAATACAGTTGGAGCTGTGGAGTCAACATGTATCGTTGCATCAGAGGCTTGAAAACTTAGCTTCTAAGCAGGGGATTACGTGCCTTACTGTTCCAGACACCGAGTTGGTAGCTTGCTTGATGCAGTTTCTTTGGTTCGTGAGCTTTCTTAGTGCCGTCAGTAGAAGACAGCACGCTGCTATCGCAGACACGGCCGCTCATAGCATCCAATCAGCTGGCGACAATTTACTGGCACGATCATCTTCCAAGACTACTGCTATGCATCATGTCATGACAAAGCGTTCAATGAGAACAGCTCGGTGAGGCTCTCAGACACAGCTAAACCTCATTGGTTACAGCCCTAGTTCACAGGCTAGAAGCAGGGCTAGCTGCATAAACTACCCACGCCGTCAGAAATAATAATAGGTGACGATCTGAGGCGCGGGCCTACGGCGAGGAGCGGCCACCCGGATAGATCAGGACGAACGATCACGCCATCACTTCCGGGTTACCCGCTAGCGCGAATCGCCCCGCTGCGGGAGATGGTCGATGACACGTCTACTCCGTCTCACCCCTCGCTGTACTGAGTAACTAAGTGGCCAATCGTTCTTGGCTTGCTCTTTAGCACGGTTGATCATCCGAGTCTGCCATTCTCCTCTATTCTTGGGTCTATCATCTGACGGAATAGTCTTAGTTACACTAACTGTGGCATCTCATTAACTCTAAGAGCATAAGCCCTGACCCGGCTTATCAGTTGGACTAAACCCACATTATTCCCGCTACAAGCGAATTGCCTTGCCGGAACCGTCCGAGGTGCGCACAAGCCATAATATAACTTGACCTCAATGTGGCCCGTGCGCAGGCCTTATGCGGACAGAAGTGATGTTTCGAACATTCAGCTTCGCTGAGTATGTAAAATCCTCGGATCCGGTCAGTCGCTTGTATTGGCGGCTGAAGAAATCACGAAGTGAGCAGTTAGAGTGGCAGGCGTTACCTAAAACGGTGATTCCATTTGATACCAGTGATGGTCTTTCTTGCTATAACGCACTCCGGGTCAGTTGCAAAGAGGCGGTCCACACTCAACAGCATTGAGATTGTGCCAACTGCGGGAGTTGGACAAAACACAGCATTCGTATTCGAAAATGTACACAAATGAAGACGGTGTTTTGCATCTGTTTGCTTTATTCTCGAAGCTTGGGGCGGGTAATGCATTGCTGAACTCGGGCCATTGGAATAGTAACTATGGACATCGTCCACCTCGTGCCTGCCAATCGCCACCAGACTCTTCCACCTGCGTCTGCGAACTTGGTACACAAAATACGCGCCTATAACACTATCCTCCCTAGAAAATACCCACGTCCAAATACAGAGCATAATCTAGAAGAGAGTGCCAAAGTGCCTCCAAAGCTATGTCCCCTTTGCCGGCACCGGTTTCTGGGTCCCGGATGAACGGTCAACACGATCCCTGGAGGTCGAGATCCAAGATTAGGCTCCATTGTTGGGGCAGCTATGGCGGCCGCGACAGACAGCAGGAGCATACTAGCTTACTTCATGATGTTGAATGAATATGTTTTGTTTTGTTGGGGAGGGGGTGAGTATCTTTTTCCGGTCAAGAGCTGGGGCAGATGGGCACACAGGAAAATGTTTTCAGAGCAAGTTCAAATATACAGCCGTGAATGAGATGAAAAGAGCCCACCGGCCAAGTTTGGCGGCAATTTCGACCCCAATTCATAACAGCATCTCTATAGCATAGGCAAACCCCTGAGCACCCGCCCTTCTCTGGTGGCGTCAGTCGTCGGGACCACCGTTGTTATGTAACGTTGGGACTTCTTTGTGCGCTGTTAGTCAGCATGCTGCCGTGTCTAGGTGTAAATGACCTGCGGGTGTCATCAAATGTTCAGACCTCGTAGGAGGCTATGCGTAAGTTTAAGAATCCGTGGATATGCGCAAGGAGAGGTGAGGTACCCAAGGAAAGCCCACGAGTGATTTCAGATGCTTATAGGTAACTAAAATTACTTATTATGTTCTTAGGTCACTATAAATCCTTATAGAATAACTTCCAAGGTCTCAAATAAGCAGTTATTACTACATATTCTTAATTACATGTTCCCATGGGGCGCCCAGCATTACCCATTAATTTATTCGGTTACCGATAAGCACCCGTTTTTACACCCTGACCGCGACCGTCAATGACCATAGGTCAGTGGCCTGGCGCTTCTGTTGCAGGGTCCGTCCCGTGTTGCGCGTTGTTGGGCGTCCTGGGTCAACAAGAGGTTGCATCGTATCATAGCGCATTGCATCGCAACGAAAGGGAAAGGTTCCCGCATCACCTCCCAGAAAAATATCGGCGATAATAGAGGCATAACACAGGTTTGGTGGCCCGGAGGCATTCTAATGGGGTCCGGTTCAGCCCGCAAGGCAAATTTATCGTTCCCTTCGCTTCTAATGCATGCTCTGCCGAATGTAAGACCAAGTGTGCAGTCCTTTCGCGATGGCTTTCCAAAAGTCTTTGTCTTTCTTTGTAACAGTGTCGAACTCATGTATTGCTTTGGTGGCTGTTAATGTCACACAAAAAAAGGCGTAGCCAGAGGCCACTTTTCATGTGTAGTTATAACCCTTAAATAGGCTCATATTTCCCTGTGACAATTAAGCTGCCCTCGGTGATCTTAGTTTTCACTACTCGCAACAAAAAACCCGGATGATCCCAAATCTAGCGGTTCACTTTCATCGCACCGCTCGTCTAAGCGGGCCGTCAGGAGAGGCGTATTGCATGCATGATCAAAAAATTGTGCAAAACGTGCTGAGGACGCATTAGCCCAGTCACCGCACAGCCGGGAGTCGGAAGTGGCTTGGTTGGAGAATTCGGAACAAGATGTATTGCAAATTCGGGCATGAACCCAGATGGAGGACTTATTCACGTAGAGAAGATTGGGAAGTTTCACGGATCCAGCAATGCGACCTCCTCTTTTTGCCATATTAGTCTTATATCAACCAACATCAAACCCATCACTCACTTGTCCCAGAACCGTTGGACTGTTCAACCGGGAATGCTGTTCTGGACACTGATGTGTGTGACAGCTCATGCTTCAGCAAGCCGACCCAAAAACCTACTTGCAGCGGGAGTACAAATCGACACCGCCATATGTCAAAGACCGTGTGTGCACCATGAGCGATGCTGCTCACGCCATGACACCCTTCATTGCATCCGGCGCCGCCAACGCCTTTGAGGATGCCATGGTTCTGGCAGCCTTGCTCAACGCTCTCTCGCCATCAGAGGATATTGCTGGTGCTTTCAGGACATACGATGCGGCGGGACGGCCTAGATATCAGACGATTGTTGACACGAGCAAGGAGCTAGGATACATGAGGTGCGGAGTGAACAAAGATGCCGGACAAGATCCGAGGAAACCGCTTCAGATAATGGGCACGTGGTGGGAATTCCTCAGAAATCTGCACAATCACGGCGCATTGGACAAATTTATCCAGATGAGGAGGGTTTAAGTTGCGGTTCGGTCTGGATCCAGTTCACTATAGGCGAGCCATGCAGCGGCGAGTGGCACGAAACTCAAGAACCGCAAGATAAAGATTTGTTAGATGTTGTCTCAACCTTGTATCAGAGCAGACAGTTACAAACGACAGCACAAACGCCGAGGGCTAGTCGACTGCTTATAGGTAGAGTTTACTGTATAGACCGAAACAAAAAAAAATGTTGCTCTTCTGCTGTGAGGGTAATTCTCCTCTCACGTACATTGCAATGTGTCTCAACTCCCATGCACATTATTGGCCATAAACGTCCTCTGGACATCGAGCTGGGCTGTGCCTCGTCGTTGTGGAGCGACACTCTATATTTCTCATATGCACGGCGATTATGGTCGTGATGCACCCAATCTACGGTTCCGATAGCATCCAGACCTGATATGTGTTGAGCCCTTTCTTTAAGAACATCTGAGAGCTGTTTGGGCAGCGTTTTAAGGCCTTTCTCCCAGTTTTTTGAACTTGAATGCAATTGTAGCGGCGCGGTTGACGTTGGTTCATCCGTCGTGCTCTGCGCCTGTCGTATTGAGCCGGTGATATATATTCTGACGAGCGTCGGCATGCGGAGGAACGCCTGACAAGAATTGCGTGTTAATTTCATGTTCATGTAACTAGGCAATTTGTTTTGGCGTTGATCATTTCCTTACCTTGAAAACTGATCCCAAAAGAGCCCATGTTGGCCAAGTGCGTGTGTGCCTTTGTCCAGGTCCTAGCCTTGTTCCCCGTCGTCCAAGTGCTCCTTGAACACCTTTGTTAAGGTCATGGCCGATCTGAAATCAATGCGCTTCGCAAAATAGGAGCTCTGGAGCTGTAAGACACGTCCCCGCCAATCGAGCCTGGGACATTGTGCGTACAAAGCCCCTACGTATATTCTAGCCTTTGCCATTAGGCTGGATTTGCGTGGGGACGTTCAGTCGAAGGATAGACCAAGTGCATAGCAAAATGAGGGTAGAGCAAGTCCACAAGATGGAAATAGTTCCTCGAATCTTCGGCGCCGCCACAAGCCCTGAGTGTTCCGGTGGGAATGTACAACTGGGACGGAACATGGTCCAATTGAAGAAGGTTTTACAAAGCAAGTGTCACGGCCCTGCAACTCAGTAGAACCGCGTAGAACCTTCAATGGACAATGTTTAGGTGTTTCTTCGCGTAAAAGGAACATAGTCAAGGCGGGGCGTTTCGCACTTGTTAGGAGAACTTTGTCGACCTTTTATCGTTTCTGTGCGATTGGCCACATAATAAATACGCTTAGATGCCACCGGTGCCATGAGGGAATCCGTTCAATAGGTTCGAGCCTACAAGCAAGCTCAGCCGCCCGGGGGATCGTTGGGGTGGGTTTCGTCCTTCGTTGTTTAAAAGCATGAGGGCACAAAAGGTTTGTCTCGGCTTGAACGCAATGCACCGCACAGGTGCTGCCTCGCGCCATGCTCGGCCGGCCGTTTGGATTGGGAACGACTCACTGCGGCACGGCAATGAAGTACAGCACAGTAGGCGGCAACAATGTCAAATCCCTCATATCCTTTCGACGACAGTAAGGCTGCACTTTGTGACGACAAGGTCTTGGGCCAATTAAAAGCGAGATGTTGATAGGGACATTGGCGGCAAACGAGGTGTTCATAAGCTACAGTTTGTCTATGGCCACCTGCGGCCTACTTCGTTCCCTCGCTCTTACACGCTGTACATTGGAGCCCCCCGGTCTCGCCCCCTCCCTAACCAAATTCCAACAAACACATCACTTACACGTTATGCACAGCTTTAAGATAGATTGGGACAAGACTTTTGAGTACACCTAAAACAAATCCTCATTTAACCCTGGTCAGAGCCGCTGCCCTTTTGGAAGGGTCCATCCGATACTAGTACTGCAAATCTAAATCAACACCATCCACATCAACAGTATATTCTCTCCTCCAACTTCCTCTCGCGACATTAGAAAAAAGAGCATAAATAGTAACTTCCCAGACAAGATAAATCCGGGTACAGGGGCGTTTCATATTGGAGCAGCCCATGCAAAATACACACAGAAAACAGCGCAGACGTAAGAATCGTGTCATTCATAATGTTCATGCCGCCGTTGCTCGCTCCGGCAGCTGCATCACTTCTCTTAAGAAATCATAGTGGAAGTTACATGGCAAGCTTGCGCAAAGAAGATTCTGGCGGGGACTTCGTAGTCGTTTGTGATGCTATAATAGTTTCCTACTCCAGTTAATATAGCTCCTCCCTTGTCACACGCGATGTGTCTTATAGATAAACTTACCTCTTGGCACAAACCATGTCCCACCAGCAGATATTCGAAACTGCATCTCGTTGATAGTAACCAGCACTTTTCCGTAATGCACAAAGAAAACCATGTGCATTTTTCGAGAGTTCTTGGGTCGCTTTTCGGCATCTGGCGGTAAATCCACGACACCTGCACCCATAAATGGCAGGGTAAGTGTTTTCGCAAAGCGGGATGTGGCGTTTTCGATCTCCTGCGTTTGTATAGCATCCGCCGCTATCGCCAGTCTTTCTTCAGTGACGTTCACCTCCTCATCATCGCCTGGTGGATTCAATTCGTGCTCTGGCTCCCACAGGACTATGTCGCCGTTCACTATCCCGTCTTCCATTTCCCAGTCTTCCAGCTCTTCATCTTCTTCAACAGCCTCGGTAATATTTGCTTTCGCCTTGGTTCGCGTTTTGCTTCGGAGAGCATGACTTGACGGGGGCGCTGACAATGGAACCCGGACAACCTCCTGCATGGATTGCTCGACGTCGTGCTCTAACTTGTCTAATTTTTCCTCTCTCCAGTAATCCATCGGCCGAACTGAGCGTCGTCTGGATCGAGTTTGGGCGGCGGAGCTGCCGTCATTTCGAAGAGAGACCAAGCCTCTTGACCTTGGCATAGGTGGACCACGCTGTATCTCCATAAATGATTCGTCGCCTTCGCCCTCTTCCTCGTCTCTCTGTTTTACTGCTTTGCCTTTCGTCTCCGTTTTTCGCGGTCTCCCTCTACCCCGCTTGACGGGCTTGTCATCGTTCTTGGACGCACTCGGCCTCAGTTTTGAAACAAAGGGTGCCGTTGTTCCCCTCGACGCCGAGGTCCCGGGTCTCGCCGGCGGCGGCATACTCGTTCGTTGTGACTTGTCTTCTCGCCGCGGTGGCGACGGCGGCAGCTCCTCTTCTCTTTCATCAACCACCTCTAATGATGGTCGCTTCCTCGAACCATATATTGAGTGTGAGTGTGAGGGTGATTGTGAGGGCTGTGATTTCCGCGGAGGTGGTAATTGCGGCGACTTGGTAGGTGACGATGGATCTAGTGGTGGTTGTTGCGGTTCATGGTCTGGAGAGTCATCCTGCGCTGCCGGTGGTAAATCGTCTGGTCCTTGATCATGCCCCGTGGCTGTAAAGTTATCGCTTTTCATAGCATTGAACATTTGCATGGATTCGTCCACCAAGTCAGACATGGTTAGGTCTCTCTGTTCTCCAAAAACTGGATCCACGGGTAGATCTTGCCCATGCTCACCGTCGACCTCTCTCGCTCCGGTTAGGGACGGTCTTGAGGGACTTGAGCCGTTGGTCACCCCCCTCTCAGTCCGTCTTCTAGACTTATCGGCCTTAGCGGTGAAGTCAAGCTTCCGAGTGACGGTGGCGTCTCGATCATCTGTCAAGCCGCTGCGAGACGGCGAAGACAAGTGGTCCAAATGGGGGTTCTTCTTCGCGGGGGAATTTAAGTGCGTCTTGATGGGAGACCGGCTTTTCGGTATCGGATGTTTCAAGCTGTGTCGATTCTTTAGCAGCGTTTGCGGTCCTGGTCCATCACCTCGCGAATTGTCAGCAAGGCAGCCCATTTTCTACTCGTCCGTTGCCACTGGGTAGAGTGTCACTTCTCTACCACTTGGACAAGTCACTCCTTTATACTTACTGGATGCCATTTCCATCTCGCCACTTCCAGCATCACTTGAACCTCCATCGCTTGTCGCAGGTTTCCCTTCATGAGGGGAGAAGATAGAATCGATCGGTTGCATTCCATGTTCGTCGCGATCGCCTCGGTCTTGCAATACGACACCGGTTTTGCTACGCCACAGCACAATGTCAGTAGCTCTTCATCATTCAAGCTTTTGGCACAAACTCCTTCGCAAGACGCAAGACGCAAACAAATCAAAGAGCAACGTACCGACCGCGGACGCCGAGCTGGTGAAAGGCTTGCGGCTCAGGCCGCGGACGCTTAACCGTCCGGGCCATGGCAAAAAAAAAGGGCGAGGCCCTAGCTATCACCACTGGCCGTTTTTGTTGCACAAACAATTCGACACCGATTTCCGAGAGGTTCTGCTCGTTCCTAATCGCGACGTAACGAGAACCTAGCTCGTGACTGGCAATGCGGTGACCAACAACAGCTTTCGGTCAGTGACGCGCCGGAGCTTGTTGATGTGTTGAAGACGCAGACGACTCTTAAGTGGTGGGGGTGGTGGAGCATCATGGGCGCCAAGTGGAGCGTCCGATGCTGTAAATGCAAGAACGGCACTGTCGCTACGGGAAGGTCACGAACCCAATTTAACATCATACTTCGAATCCTGCAACGCCAGCTTCCCGCCGTAAAAAGCAAGCCGTAACATGATCTTGTCCGGCCAGTAGCACGGCCACGATGCTTATCTACGGCAAAAGCTAGCGCCCCCGATATACACGCGGCCGCCGTCACGATCTAGAGTTGCGGCTGCTTTATGTCTCCGTAAAAGGCACGATATGCCTGTTTGCAATCTTCCTCTGTTGTGCAACTGCATCCTCCCGAGCCAGCCAAAACAGCGGCAGGAATAAGGCATTATTGCGATCCAAGCACAAGCTTCAGCACGAGGGCAGATGTGGTTCTAATTTCTTGGAATAACAAGCACAGAAAGGATGCCATCCCAAGCTTGCCCCGCAGGAAGCGACGGTACCGTGCTTCGACAATCTCAAACTACATGCGATAATGTAGTAAAATGGATCAAAGCCTTTTCCTATCAAGCTTAACATTCTGCTTCATCCTTCCGGCGCTCCGGTGTTATTTCCGCAGACTTGTTCACACAGATCAACCAACCTGACAACAGTTGGATAGCACCCACTCAATCATCCTTGGGCATCGTCTCTACATAACTTGGCCTGCTTGTAGTTGCTCCTGTATTTGGACTTAAATCCCTACAAATCCAGCTATCGTAGTGCATTTCCACACCCATCCATTGTCGTCTACTGTAATAGAAACGAAGCAGAAGTCACCTGGTACATACATATGGTCAATACGGATGAACCCCACCAGCGCTTGAGCTATGCGATAGGGGTGCCGTAGCCGGCGCTGCTCTCATCGGTTAAGCTTATCGAGAGGGATCATAGTTGACAAGCAATAGAAGAATTGAAGGATGGCATGGAAGCTGCTGCCCAGAAAGTCCGCAGCAGATATTGGGTTCGATGGGTTTGCTCGATTCGACCGGATAGCTTAGGTCGAAGTTACCAGTGAAGATAACCGCGATAGCTATTGAATTCGACAGAATCCCCCGGCTGGAATGACTGGGGCAGTTATTTAATTGCTCGATCTGACGGACGGGTTTAATTGAATGCTCTGGTCGGGTTAATCTGAAGAGAAGCTGCCCGCCAGGGTCCTTGACATCCAATCTCCCAATCCAGTTACGTGTACAGGGGAATTCGGCCGCAAGTCGCCAACGGTTTCTACACATTCAGATTTGCGAGGATAAGCTTTGGTTACTTATTACATACGGAGTACTCCGTAGAACGGTCGGTATTGCTTATTCTCCGTACCTAGCAATCACCTCCATTGGCGTTGCCGTATACCCACGACCAAGGCCGCCAGGCGACACATCAACCTGAAAACCTCGAAGCTATTTCCCCCACGACATGTTTACCTACCCTCCCGAAGGTTGCTCGTAAAGGTCCTGTCCTGGGCTGGCTATTTATATACAGCCAGAATCTAGTTACATGTTATCCATTTTGCGCCTGCTAGAACTTGGGGATATCTATGCCATCCCCCGATGTGTTTCATTATAGAAGCTACTCTCCGAACCTTGTAGAGTTTAAAATACAGCGAGAGATGTCCCGCCAGGTACCTGACAGGATAAATTGCTTCACAAGATACAAACAGTCGTCATGCTACACAATAGAGGCAGATTGGTGTTTGTTGTGCGCTGTGTGCCAGTCGCTCGTCAACGCCTCAGTCCAGGGCAGAAGTCTGGATGGGACCTCTGTATTACGTCCTCCGTATTCGGCGTTCTATCTCTTCCTAAACAGCCAGTTTGAGCGAAACCCTTGTCCAGATTGAAGACGGCTCGGCGTCCCGCTCAATACCGCTCCCGTTATCTGCCCACAGGCTGTATAAGACATATTAATTCACCTGGCAGGCGATGCTCCATATGGAGCTGAATATGCTGGCATAGCAATATTTCGTACGTCTTACCAAGTGACCCTTGGATAGTCGTACGTTCGAGATCCCTTCATAACTAGGTTTAAAGCCACAGATATACCCGTCTTGGGCCCTGATGAGCTATTGTTGCCACGACCGTTCACGCTTCGGCATTTCCGTTGTCAATTATTGTTTATTCTATGCCATGTATTGTTCAAGCTACTAGATGGAGCTTCAATTTTTTTTGGGCTCGGCTGCTTGGCTGCTTGATTGCTTGTATAGAGGTGTGTGTATCATTTATTTTTACTAGAGTTTGTGACATCCTCATTGAGAGACTCCGGGCTGTGAAATGATACGTCACAAAAGCAAGCAATTCGGAGCGGTGTGCTTCGTCGACACCCGTCCTACCTAAATCTCATGCAACAGTATGGAGTAACTAACAGCAACATCCAGAATTCGCCGGACAAGTACCCCAAGAAGCAAGCTCGACAAAGATAGCCACAGTGTGGCACGCCCCAAATCTTGCGAGACAAAATACACAAGGCCTGCTCTGTAGAGGTAGCTAACGACAACACATCCAAGCCGTCGCGCAAGACTCCGTCTGCATCCAAGCGAAAGCTGTCGTTGCTCTGCATGTCCAACACAACATGTGAATCCCCCCCTTCCACCCCCCAACGACGATAGCTTTAACAGTACCATTAATTTACGGGTAGACAGCGGCGCCGGGGCTCACTCCAGAGATAACGATAACGCCCCTGTGAGAACCACTTGCAATGTGACAACGTGACAATGGCTACTCCGTACCTACGGAGTACTTATGTGCGGCCATGCCCTAGCTGCGAGACCGCACACTCTTCCTCCTGCTTGTCAGTAGGGGCAGCTATGGATTTTGTGGCTCGTTGTATTGGGAAAACAAGATGTTTGCTTCAATCCAATTTGGTGCCTACTTGTCAGTCACAAAATTCAGCAAAAGGTGAACGCTGCGCACCAATATCGTGAATAATGCATTTGTGACCTGATCAAGCGGTCTCCGACGACGCGCATCTGGTGCTGAGGTAGTTAGTTACTCCGTAGCCACCCAGCCTCCTTATACACACAGCACACTCACGTTCAGCTAGAACAAGCTTGTATTTCGAGCGTCAGAACCACACGCCTCTAAGAGCAAGAGCAATACGTACTTGAACCATCTTCGTAGTCTTTACTCCGTGGTTTTGGCCCATCCCATCCCATTCCAACCAAGCCCGATTATACTCGTCCCCCCGAAGCCAGTCCCCTTTCGGCAAAATCCCATCGTCATGTGGGCCCGACGTCACTCCAGCTCCAACGCGTCTCCCAGCGCGTAAAGCACAACTCCAGTAATTCACATGTCCTCGTTTCCCATCACGACCGCCAACTCCGCCCGCCAATTCCCCAACCAAATCACTCTCTCAGCAGCGTAATAAAACGAGCATCAACCCACAACCATGGCCGAAACAACATTCATCCCCCCCTCCATCCACCAGACCCCCCTCCTCGACGGCGACTCCTTCACACACTTCTCGCCAGTTCCTCCGCTCCTCCTCACGCCAGACCCATCGACATCCTCCCTTCCCCCATGCTGCCTCGGCGTCGACGAAGCCGGGCGCGGGCCAGTCCTCGGCCCCATGGTCTACGGCATCCTATACCTCCCAATAGACCAGTCCGACTCGCTCCTCCGGGAAGCCCACCACTTCGACGACTCGAAAGTGCTCACGCCGCAGGTCCGCTCTTCCCTCATGCGCAGCCTCTGCACGCCGCAAACCGACCTCCACACATGCTGCGGCTGGGCCACGAGCTCCCTCTCCGCGCGCGACATCTCCGCCAACATGCTCCGCCCGAACACGTACAACCTCAATGCGCAGGCCATGGACGCAACCATAGCGCTCATAAGGGGCGTGTTTGAGCGCGGCGTCAACGTCACAGAGATATACGTCGACACGATTGGTCAGCCGGCCACATACCAGGCCAAGCTGCAGCGGGTGTTCCCCACGATCAAGATCACAGTAGCCAAGAAGGCGGATAGTCTATACCCGTGCGTCAGTGCCGCGAGCGTCTGCGCCAAGGTCACAAGGGATGCGGCGCTGGAGGAACTCTACCGGGCGAGGGGGGATGAGAACGATAATGACGACGGCGAGATTGAGTGGGGGTCCGGGTATCCTTCTGATGCGAGATGTGTGAACTGGATGAAGAGGAATATGCATCCGGTGTTTGGGTGGGGTCCGGAGTGTAGGTTTAGCTGGGGCACTGCAAAGGATATGCTGGATGGGAAGGCGAATGGTGCGGTCAAAGTTGAGTGGCCCGCCGAGGAGGACGAGTCAATGAGATTGACGGATTATTTTAGCGGCAGTGGCGATAAAAATGATGACCTGGGGAATTGGTACGGCTCGTCGGTTGGGCAGGAGGCGTTTTGAGCATCAGCGTAGGAATAGTAGAACAGTTGCTGGATATAACTAGCTACCTACACTACAGCCTTGCCACTGCCGTCAAGACTAGATCATCCACACTGCACTGGGAGGGCACATGTATGCATGCACAGTCAGTCGACTTCATATATAGACATTATTTCATATCCTACCATAATGCTTACTCCATCACCTACGTTACCTGCCCATCAAAGCGTCAGACTACGCTTCATGCCATTTTCGTCAATCCATACTTCGCACAGTCCTCAACTTCAAATATCATCGAGGTCTTCCTCTGCAGGGCTTGCCTTCTTGCCCCTACTGTCCAGTTTGTCCATGCTGATGCCCTCACGGTCACTATACGCAGGTCGATCAGCGGATACATTCAGAGCCTGTCTCGCCGTCTCAGAGTTGGCGATAAACTCCCGTAGCTGCTGCTTGGCAATATCGAGGCCTTGGTTGACGGCCGCATTGCTCATTTGCATCATAGGGCCAAGGAGATTCAGCGTGTAGGCGACGTAGGTGCCGCCCGCGAGCATGATAAGGAAAACGAAAAGGAAAGGGTTTCGAAGGACTAGCAAAATAAAGTTAGTAATCGAGGTGGGTATGGGAAAACAGCAGGCATCGTATATATCATCCTCTTACCCATGAAAATCTCGTTCCATCCCAGCGCAATGAGCAGCCCATAAAAGTACCAAGGAATCTGGGCCACGCCGCCAATAGCACTTCTTTTGGCTTCCACGTAGACACCATCAGCCGTCTTCTTGAACCGAACAACAAGGTCCTGGCGCTTGCTTTCGCTGAGCACCGTCATTTCCTCCTCAAGGCTTTTGCCTTCCTCTTCGTCGACGCCACCAATGGGAGACAGGTCCTCCTCGTCGCCGACCTCCACACCGCTGGGCTGACCTCCAATAAAGCTTACCAGGTCCGGCGGTGCATAGGTCGTAGAAAGGCGGAATCTGGATAGAAGAGGGATCAGAGTTAGAGTGGATTCTCGGGCTTTGGTGTATATGCCCTCGATGTCGTCGGTTGGTCGCCATATCCGCGGAACGCCTGCCTCATCATATCGGAACTTATCCTCAAAGTTCTCTCGCAGCTTCAAAAGGATATTTCCCTCCATGACTTCTTCCTCAATCTTCTCGCGCAGTCCAACCCAGCTCTTGCGCCGCAGGCGCCACATGCCTACCTCTGCTTCATCGTCACTGGCGTCAAAGCTCTTGGCACGGTCAGCAAAGCGACCTTGGGCTTCTTTGACAATGCCGGTAAACACGGTCCACACACGGTCCCAAAGATCCTTCTCGCTAGGTTGGTCGCCCGTTTCTGGCGCGCCTGTACCGCCACGTCCCGAACCAAGCTTGTTAAACTCCAACCCGATGGCTTCGCCAAGACGAGACTTGACCCACCGCTCAACTCTTGTCGCCAGTCGCCGCATTTCCTCCTTGCGCAACTTGCCGCTAACATCATCGAGCTCGGCCTCAAACAGCTGGTACTGGGACTTGAAATTCGTCCATGGCAGGCCTTGAATCGCCAACCCCTGAGCTTCCGCCTTGAAAATATCCAGTGTCTTCCTCTTCTCATTGGCTACAATCTCGGCGAATTCATAACTGCCACCGGTCTTTTGCCCAGCCTTGACCTTGTTAGACACAGCATCCCCAAATGCTGATACGCCCGCCTTGTGAGCGGCCGCCAGTTGGCCCAGGTACAGCGCCTTGAGTCTCGCGTCGACCTTGACCTCCAGTTCCTGCCTCTTGCGCGCATAAACCCCCTTGTGGTATCGGCTGGCCTGGGTCTGGAATGCAATCATCAAGTTCGCGCGGGCCTCGCTACTCACGCCGCCCAGATCTGGGAGCACAAGGATCTTTCCAAGCTTCGCCGCCTCGCCCTGCCGGTCCTCCAAGGGAACCAAGATGAGATCGAATGCGACCAAGACTTCGCGGGAGATTTCGTCGCAACGGAACTGAGCCAACAATTCCTGCTGGGTGGGCAAATCGAGATCTTTATTGTTTACAATCTGGTCCCAAACACCCTCTGCAAAAACGGAGAAGCCATCGGCGGGGATTCGTCGGTGGTATTCGGGCAGGAAAACACCTCCCTCAAGCTCATGATCGCTCCCTTTGTTGCCCTTGTGACCAGCTGTGAACCTCGTACCGAGCTTCTGCACCTCGGTAACAAATTTCTCCGCCTGAAGAATCTTGTGCGGGAGGGCAGCGAAACCAAAGTCAAAGTAGTCGTCAATTCGGGAGTTCTCCAGGCCTTGCGGCTTGGAAATAGTGGACCAGATCTTAGTGAGATCCTGTATCAAGGTCGTCCGCAGGTTAGACAGCGGTGTCGTGCCGAGGTGGTCTCGAATGACGAAGAATAGAAGCGATCGGGGTGTAGCTCTGCGAGTTGAAACAATCAATTAGCAAACACAGCACCGCACCGCACCGCACCCGCACTCATTTATGCCGCGCATGCAAATACATACTGCTTGTCTTTCAGGAACAGCTGCAGATTGACTTCAAAGACCGTCTTAAGCAGACCCATGTTGGCTCCCTGATACAGCCCGACCTGATGCTCCCAGATGTTGACAATGAGAACCTCGCTCGTCGCCAGCGCAAACAGCGCACTCTTTCTTTCAAAGTCCTGGTCCTCGCCGCGCTCGCGACCATCCGTGCCTTCGACATCCATGACGAGAATATTTTCGGCCATTTTTGCGCCGGCGCTCTCCTCGCGCTTGTTCTTGGACATCCAGATGCCCTTTGTCGTTTGGCGCCGTTCCGTCTCGGACATGACGGAGAATTCTGTGCCGAAGAGATGGTTCAGGAGAGTAGACTTGCCGGTGGATTGCGAGCCAAAGACGGAGATAAGGTGGTAGTTGAAGCCGGAGTCGGCGACGTGCGTCGTTTGGAGATAGCCATTGAGGTTGTCACTGTGGAGGGCACGCGCGCACATGTTAGCTTGTCGTGGGACGCAGCAAGTAAGCCGCCGAGCGAGAAAAGGATGCCTACTTGAAGTCTTTGTCCTCGTCAATGACTTGGACGCCATGCTCGTAGCTTCCGCCGGCGGGCTTGTCGCCCACGGCAGAAAAGTGGCCGTTCATGATAGGAGCTCGAGGAGAGGGATGTGCAGAGCTCCAGGGGCACGAACGAACATTAGATGCAGGGGCGTGCTACTTATGAGGACGGGGGTCAATAAGAGAGAGTGGGAGACAGATGGAGAGAGAAGGGAAAAGATAGAAGCAATCTTCACGGGCGTAGAAGAAGGGGAGTTTCAAATGGGGCCGAGGGATGGCAGACGCAGGAGTAAAGCAAAAGTATCGACTGGTTGAGTTGTGACCAGATTCGCCGAACCCTTGACCCTTGTGATCCCACGCTCACAGCGCTGCCAGCCACATGCCACTGGACTGGTGGAGAGGAGATGCATGGGCGGACGCCACGGAACCTTTTCCCAGCCATACATTGCCTGTGCAGAATGACGCCGCGAGTCCCCACACGGACCGCCTGATTTTTCCGCCTCCGGGGCGGGCTGTCAAATGTGGTATTCCCGCAGCGCCAATCCGCCCACCGCAGAGGTCGTGGCGAGGCGAGCATCTCAGGTACAGTAGAGTAAAGTACTCAGTACACAGTGACAGACACCTTCACCTTCAAGAGCTTATCCGCATCAACAAATACTCATCAACGCACGAATAGAACCCAAACAAACACATATTTGAATTGTCCGTCTTCACACACAATCAAAATGCTAATTAAAGAATCCCACATCGACGTCCCCACGTCCGCCAACGGCCAATCCAGCACCATGCGTATGCCACAGCCCCTCCCCTCACCCGAACACTTTCATGTACTTCACGAGATATCGCCTCACAGCTCACACACACAAAACAGGCATATTCCTCTTTCATCCCACCATACCAGGCTACCCCAACGCGTAAGTCCCATGCCTCTCCTTTTGCTTCTATCCACATACTAACTTGTCAGTCGCTTCCCGGGAGTATGCCTGTTCAGTGAAATTTACCAAGGTACGTTCTTGTATTTTTCTTTGCGTCTTGACGGCCCTTCAACATTCCTAAATCAACAAACCCCACCATATGCCAGCAATTTCATACAACCACAGGTTTGGGGGACAAACTAACTGTCAAAAAGTCACCGGCCCCGTCGCCCGCTTCGCCCGCCAAATCGCAGGCCAGGGGTACATCGTTGCGGCGCCATCCTCCTACCACGACTTTGTCGGCCCAGAGCCTCTCAGCTACGACGTTGCCGATACAGACAGGGGCAACAAATTCAAGATTGAAAAGGTAGACACGGTCCACTTCATGTATCCCAAAATTAGCTCAATTTACTAACCGTATAAAAATGAAATAAATAAATAAAAAGACCCTCGATTCTTATGACGCAGATTCCTACGCCACGGTTGATTATCTCCTTACCCTACCTACATGTACCGGCCGGATCGGCTCAACAGGCATGTGTCTCGGCGGCCATCTGGCCGTCCGGGCAGCTGTATGTCTTGCCCTTCCTTCCCCTTTCCCTACTCTTGTCTCTTGTCCATTATCCCGTAACAAAAAAGTTCATTCTAATATAAATTAGCTCGACCCCCGCATCACCGCTTCGGTAGCCTTCTTCCCCACAGACATCCACTGCCGCACCCTCGGCCCCTACACCAGCGCCAACACTTCTTCCACTCCACCACCCTCCTCCAACCACACCGTCGACCTCTTCACCCGTCTTAAAGCCGAAGTCTCTCTCATATTCGGCATCAAAGACACACACGTCCCTGACGCGGGCAGGGACTTGATCCGCCAGAAACTTCGCGAGGCCGGCTGCGTGTTTAGCTTTCACGAATTTGCGTGGGCACAGCACGCGTTCATACGGGATGAGTTGAGCAAAGGGAGGTATGATCCTGCAGTGACAAAGACTTGTTTTGAGGTGTTGCTGGAGGTTTTTGGGAGAGTGCTGAAGACCGAGTTGGGGCAGCCGGAGGGCCGAGTTGGGGAGCCGGAGCATGTTTGCTGAACGGGGCATGGAGCTTCGTGAAACTGGTGGCGGAAGGAGTGTTAATGTGTGCCAGTCCTCGCACGCAAAGTAGCACACCAATCTTTTTTTGTTTTTAATCATAGCTATTTTATAAGTGCAAAGGAGGACGTATGCCTTCGAAGCGTAGCTGAACCGACAGTCGCTCTCCATGATTTTGACTCGTGTGTTGTGAGTGGCTTCGTGCCCTCCATGCTTGTGTGGTGGACCTTTGGGCCTCAAGCAAAGATGAAGGTTAGATGATGAGAAGCCGAGCTTGACTTCCCTACCAGCTCGGTATTTAGTTGAGGAAACCACCCCACCCCCTGAGCAGTATACATTACGGTTTTGGTCAACAAAGTAACTAGTGCAAGTTACATGGCAACATGGCTTAGATTACACGGAGATCAGGAACGAAATACACGGCACACGGCACAAACAAGATTATACATACGATACAGCCGTGCTGTAGTACATCTCACAATAGATAGATATTGTAGCATTATACGCTAACCAGCATACCCATGCGGCAGACCAATTTCTGCATGATTCCGAATTACATATGCCAACTGCCGTGGCAGATACCCAAATGCACGTTATTTTATAAACAAAGCAAATACTGGCGGAGTCGAAGCTCCAAAAGTCGCTGATCCTCCTCTATTTCCCACACTCCTTGTCATTTCATTTCATGTACATTTTCCGGCACAGCAGATACTCACCCACTTAAGCATGTCTGGCAGATGGCCCGCGTGATGGTCCGCGAGCCAAACCACCGGCGCCAAGATGCTGTGATCGCTGAGAGGCACTTGCGCGGAGTCCCTCTTCGTCCTCCTCCTGGACAGGAGCTTCGTGATGACCGGCTCGGTTGAAGCTGTAAAACCTTTGAGGAATACCCGTCTGGGCTTCTTCGTCAAAGCTGGGTCGATAGCCAGGGCCGTTGGTATCAGTGGGACTTAAAGTCTGCAGGCCTTCGCCAGCCTTTCGGCGCCCGCGCTGACTCTCCTTCTTGAGAAGCTCGTGGCGGACCGAATCAATGTCCCTGGAACGGCGTGGGTCCTCGGAAGGAGATCGCGAGATAAAAGATCGATCATCACGGAAGTCCCAGTTGCCGCTTGTCTCTACGGCCAATGTCCTCGCATTCAGTTCGGCAGCTGCGTGCTGTTCGGCAGCGCGGGCCTCCTCGTCAGTTTGATCGGTGTGTGCCGGTACCATGCGGCCAGCATCCGCCGTCTTAGCAGCATCCTCACGGCTCTTTGTAGCCCACTGGTCCGTCACAGCAACTGAATAAGTTGGGTTGGTAGGTCCACCCAAAGTCTCGCCACCGCCTCCAGGAGCGTAAACTGGTACCTTTTTGAGAGCTAGTGCCAGCGCACACATAAACTTGGAGCGACGAGTAGCGCGGACGATGCCGTTGTGCCAGTTGGACTTGTGCTGAATGGAGATCTCCAAGGTGAGTTTGTCCAGATTGTTAACACCGCCAACCCCAATGGTGAAATCGGGCTTGAAATCGCGAGAGTTGTCAGGGTGTCGGACGAATTTCTCCATCTCAGCGCGGAGCAGCTCGATGTCTTCAAACGAGGTGTCATACGACACATCGACTGTGAAGGACTCTGTCATAGCCTTGCTGCGAGTAACATTGTCGATCCAAAGATTATTCAGCACAATGTTTGGTACCTGAGTAACCTGGTTCTGGGCAGTCTTGGTGAAAACAGTGTACAGCAGAGAGATCCTCTCAACCATCATCTGCGAGCCACTAATTTCACATCGGTCGCCCACATCATATGGATGTTTGACAAAAAGGAAGATGCAAGAGCCCAGGAATTCCTGAGTAGTCACAGCGAAAACGAATGACAGGGAAAGAAGAGCTGTACCGGCGGTGGCGACTGTAGTCAAAAAGCTGCTGTGGAAAAAGAAGACTATGGAATTTGTTAGCAAGTTGTTGCTTCTCTTTTGGGCTAGGGGGGTGGGTGCCAGATGGTCCCGTCGCCGTAGTACTTACGGAAAATGAAGATGGTAATCAGGAGAACAACAAAAAGCAGGACCTTGTCAAACACACGGAGCGCCTGGCCAATATCCTTCATACCCTCACCAATTGATTTACGCTCTTTGCCAATTTCAACTGTTTTGCGGACCATTTCGTCGAGACTGATATCACCGTTCAAATCCGAATCTATCATATTGAAAGCTTCTTCAGCTTCGGACTTGTATGGAGGTCCAAGAACTTCTTCGAAATCTTCCAGGTAAAGGGCATCCTTGCCCTCCAACACAAACGACATCCAAATACGTCTCCCCAGCGCTTCAGACGGGAGATTCTTCTCCAATGCTTCAAGAACAATGGAGTGGGCAGAGTTCGGATTGAAAACTTGCTTCCCAGTAATTTCGTGAGCAACGTGGCCAACAACCGAAGTGACCTTGTCTCCGAAACGGCCGACATCACCAATAATCTTCATGGGTGTAGCAGAGCCCGTGCCGCCAACAACCTTCTTCTTCTTCGATCGTAACATCATCTCGATGCTATCATTGATGATGTAGTCTTCTTCGGAGAACTCGCGACAGTACATGGGGAACAGGGTCCGGGATGCGTCGTAAAGAAGGCCAAGGAGATGAATTTCTCGCTTGGAAGCCTTGATTCTGTTGGCAAAGGAGCGCTGATGGTATGTAACACCAATCAATTGCACAAAAGCCTTTTCCACCAAAAGCACGGCTGAAGAAACAAAGAGGGAACCCAAAATTTTCTCGATGGTGTCCGTCCAGCTGATGCCGCCACTGATGGAATCGGCGAACAGCTGTTTGAAAGTAAGCCAGGTCGCCAAAGCCCAGAAGAAAAGTGACAGGGTGATGGTCAAATTCTTCAGGACGGTGGCATACTTTCGAACTCCTGTGCTGACTACGCCGCAAACAAACACGAACACTTTGGGCAAAACCCATGCGACGATCTTGGCAACCCACAGAGACAGCCACGTAATTTCAATCCAGAGGAACAGCTTGAAGAGAGTCGGTCCGTTGGTAGATTTCGCAGGATCTGTGTCGTCATGCGTGCCGAGGTTTATTTTGTCCTTGTTGTCCGTCAAGGCAAGCACCACAATTGGCACAGCCAGCAAGATTCCCACAGGAACGACATACACCATATAACGAGTAATGACTGAAAACCCAACAATCTTGGCATACAGCCGCCCAAGGGCATTCACGCTGACCTCGTCGGAACCACCAGTGTTCTTGCGGCCCAGCTTGTCATCGCCCAGCTTCCGTCGACGACCGGCATGTTGATGTTGCAGTGCCGCGTCGGGCTTTTCGAACCCATTCGGCGACGACGAATCGTACGAATTGGAGGTGGCCTGGTTGGCTTTGCGCGCGCCAGTGGTAGAAGCATTGCTTCGAACCGCAGTCAAAGGAATCCCGGTTTCGTGCATGTCAGACTGCGACTTATTTCCCAGCGGTACGAAGCCTGAAGTTCGCGATATGAGTGAGGAGTGCCGATTGGGCATCGCATTCAAGACAAGAACGAAAAGACAGCTCAATCAGCAAAGGATGGTCTTGCTGTTTCGTGCTACGACCCGAAGCGCAATTCGTCCAAGAGGCACCTCACCTCAGGGGCAAAGCTCGGGTGATGTGCGTTTCAGCGTATGGTGAAACGGGTGGTCCGGTGTAAATCCAGGGACGACCGTTCAAGGATCCGTCTGGTACCTGCTTGCAGGTTGCCGTGAATTCGTTACTGTGATAATACTGAAATGCGTTGCAATTGTGATGTAAATTCAGGTATTTAGTGTGCAAAGCACTATCTCGGCAATTGATGAAAACGAGCGAACTGTCTGCCACAACGAATTGGCTCTAATCCCCAATCGCCGTCAAGCAGTCGAACTGAAGTCCCGCTTCAGTGAATCGTGTTGAGGAGTTCTGATTCTGGGTCCAGGCCCACTGTCGTTGTTTGTGGCGCGAGGTGCCAAGTGGTGTGACGGTTAGAGGTGTTATCGTCGGTTGCCAGCCCGGGGTCCTGGCGAGATGAATCCAGACCAGATCGAGTGTTCGCAAAGTCTAGGAAAGAAACCACACAAGTAACGAGAGGATGATAAAGAAAAAAGAGAGTAGGAAAGGGGAGAAGGATAGAAGAATCAATACGACGTCGAACGAGGGAAAGGGTAAAAAGAAAAAGTGAATGACGCCTGTATTGTAGGGGTGGAGTACTGGAGTGCTAACTAAGAGAGAAAATGCTAGGAGCAGGCCTAGGGTCCGCCTGTAGGTAGTGAAAGGAAACCAAACGAAGGCGTGCATGTCACTGTGGAGAAGGAAGTCTGAAACGACGAGGCCGCAGAGAGTGCAGCGCGCAGTGATCTGATCTCTGCTTCCCTTCCCCTATTGTGCAATGCTTGGCGCAGAGTTTGTACATTGGATGGTGTTTTGCCGCTGTCTTCTACCGCATCACCGCGACTATCCATCTGCCTGCCAAGTGTGAATGCTACGTGCTGCATGCTGCATGCTGCATGCTGAATGCTGAATGCCAAGTGTGGATGGTGAACGGTGAATGCCCCTATCCCAAAATTGTACCTGTTTCTCAACATCAATTCGATTGTCAAGCGTACTAGTACATGAATGCAGAGCCTTCCTCTGTCTCGCCAGCATGCCACAGTGGATCCACCTCGCCTCCGTCAGGGATAGATCGCCCAGACCATCGAGCATTATGCCCGTCCATCCATTCAAGAAGCCGCAGTTGGAAGAATCGACCCATACCCCTGCGTTTGACTCCATGCCAGCACCCGCTGGTCAAATAGGGACGCGAGGTTGGCGACTCGGCGGCCACGGCAAGGTTCTGAGACGCCCGCACATCCATCAGTCCAGCAATGCAGGCATGGCGTCACAGGCACACGGGCACACAGGCCGGGGATGGCGCAGCAAAGTCAGAGCACAGAAAGGACAAGAAATACGGAGCAGTGGATTGGTCTGGTGGGGATGGATTTTCCAGGGACCGACCAATTGTGACTTTTGAGTCCTGGTCGCCTCGATGTCCATGCCCGGTCCAGGATACGGATATCTTGCGAATCTGAGATACATGGGACGACCTTCGAAACATGGAGGCATGTTAAACACGCGCGGGCGCATGAATGGCAATATTGGGCAAACACAATCGAGTCGGTGGCCGGCTGGCTGGCTGGTTGGCTGGTTGGGCTGGCTTCATCTCCTCTCATTGACTTTGTTCAGATGCGTCACGCTGGTGGTGTTCCAGCTTTCCCGTTACATGTAGAGCCTGCCAGCCTGCTTGCCAGCGTAGCTAATTAATCTGCAACACCAGCTCAATCACATCCAGAGCCGTCACTTTCTTTATCCTTCAATGCCCCTACGGTGACATCCACAATTCAGCTCCCAATCAATCGGGTCAAGCCCCCGCAAACTTCGAAGTTGGCTCCTTTGGCCGCCACGCAACAACACCTTCAATTATAGCCCGATTTCGATGAAAATCACATCGCTAGCTGGGAAATTAAACGCTCTAAGACGCTGCATTAAATTCCCTGCTTTTCTTTCTAGGTTCGTATAATATGTAAAGAGTTTGGACAGGCGGGTCCAACCCGGTTAAATTGCCACCACCTTGAGCTCCCATCTCGATACGAGCCCCAAAAATAAAATGAAAATCGACTCTCAAGACAAGCCACCAGTCCATTTATTACTCCAGAAAGTCAAAGTCAACCTGCCCCACCTCGAAATTTTCAAGCGTCAGTCCGCCAAGGCGCTGGCGAACTCCTTTGGATGTTGTTTGAATCCATTGGCAGCGGTGCGTCATGCAACCAGCCAGCGAGGCCATCCGGCAGTACCCATGACTGCCCTACCCTACAGTTCGCCATTTTGAGCAGCAAATTCAGGAACAAGACTCAGTTGCCATGTTACTCCGTAAAGTAGCAATGCTCAATTTGCAGCTACGAGCCCCGGGAGCGCGTCGACCACACATTCCCAGTAATGGACGTTTCCACGCTCCCGCCAACTAAGCAACATAGATAGGCCTGACTCCACAATCTTCATCATCGTAGTGTTCATCAGTGCCGCCAATATCTTCTCGTGTGAGCGTCATCTCCAATACCCTCATCCCCGCTGCACAGTCCTACGAAATGTCTTGAACAGACCCACAACCCGTGGGATATGACGTTGCCAAGGCAGGTAACCCCCGCTTGGCGTGATCTTCATCACCATCGTAATAATACTGCCGGGTAGCTAGTTAACTTACTTCGTATCCGAATTTATACTGACGTATTGGCCGTAGCCGCACAAACTATAGCGATGTCGGATAGGTCAGAATACTAATACATCTCTCGCGAGTTGTACAGCTCCGCCAATCCACCAAGCAACCACAGCAGATCATGCAAAGAGAGCGGAGGTAAACCCGGACTCGCAGGATTTAACATCGAAACAGTACACCGTCGAGGTAGTCAAAATCCGTTGCCATGCGCCATAGTTGAGCCGTGAGAGTCTGCATGGCTGCCGGCTGAAGTGTACGATTAAGTACGGAGAACATAAGGTAGGTTGAGCAATTGCCACGTCCCATTGACACTATTTTGTCACGATTTAACGCCCCTGAATGAATGCGATGCTGAGGTATCAAACTTTGTAATCTCGTAAATCATATTTGCTATCGTTGGAGACGTGTTGGGGAGCGACATCAGCCCTTCGCTGCAAGCCTCGTCGTCTGACCACAATGGACAAGGACGAACGAACAATTAGAATATCCCGTAGAATTAATAGACAAAAAAGGTCCAACAGAATCCAAAACAACCAGAATCTAGGGCAAAATTTAGGGGCAAATGGCTGTTTAATAAGGTTGAAACAGAGAAACTTTTCCAATGCAAACGAACGAAAGACTCCATAGCTGCTCCTAAATGACAAAGATGAAGTGTCAAGGCTCACCTTAGCAAGCCATGTTTGTGCATAGCACTTTTCACAAAAAGTGTCTATATGGCATGACATCATCGTTATCCACGATGTAAGCATTGGCGCCATATTCTATCAGTATATCAATGGTATGCTTACCAACCCTCTTCACTAGCAAAATGCACACCCTTCCGGGCAGCCGTCTCAGCATTCCCATGTATAGCATCGACGGCAATTCCTAGCGGCGTCAACCCATCCCCGTCTTTGGCTGTAAGCGGTCGGCCCGCAACCAAGATAATGCTCAAGGCTTTCCGAACCATTACCCGCTCTTCAAAGTCGGACTTATTGAGAGTCCGCTCATATGCCTCGTTGACAGTCTGCAGGACAGTTGAAATAATAGCCTCAATCTTGTTCTGTCTTCTTAAACTTACTTTTTCTTTTCGAGGTAGTCAAATACAAGATATAACCAGAAATAGGCGCGGTGGGTAATCCCTTGTAATCCCTCCTCTAGATATGCTTTAATTTGATTCGAGAGGCCTTTTAGCTTTGGGAGTTTGTTGAACCGGTGTGTAATAACGAGTTTTACCTCTTGGCTGATAGCCTCTGTTAGAGTTGGCTTTTTTTGTTCATCGGACAGTTTCGACTCAGTGAGGTAAAGGGTACGAGTGCCATGACGCTCTACGAACCCCTTAAGCCTCGATATTAATCGTTGAAAGCCATCATTTTCTAGGGAATTAAATCTATGTAATAGATTGTGCCTGACATCCAGAGCAACCCGTTCTACGCCTGGAAGGCAGGCAGAATCTTCGATGACAACCTAGATATATCGTTGATAAAGAGTTCAGAGCTTCGTGCAGGTTGTCTCTTGAGGCTTAAACGCAAAATACTGTGGCCATCTTTATCAAGTTTCTTCGCGTACTTTTCAGGCAATTTCTTGATCCTAGCAGAGAATTTAGTCTAACGGATTTCGTAGAAGCACGCCGCGCCGAAGTGTAGAATATCGTGACCTATCATCTCGTAGAACCTTTGGACTAAGTCGTCTAGCGGCCCAGGAGTTTCGGAGGTTTCCCTTCTCAAGTAACTCATTAAGCGGCATTGAAGCTATGTTTGACGCGATTAACATACACAATTTAATGCGATGCTGGAATGAGAAACGTCGTATTATCGTAAATCGTATTCACCATCGCTAGCTAAGCATTACAAGTCTAGAGATAAGAATGGAGAAAGGGTATCGTTCCTTGCGCCTATTTTGTTCCGATCCAAATTTCCAACGCCACACACATATCGTCGTCAGTCCACCAGGGGGGGGAATAAAGTTGACCAGCTTGTCCTCCACATCCACATGTCCTGATTATGGACATTAACTCATGAATCTAGTATATATAGACAAACATGTCCGTAGTGTTCAAATGGTGCTCATGTCATGATCCGCCATGATGCAGAACAAGGACGTTGAACGAGGGGTATGAGCATGTTATCTGCGAGTGCTTCGCTCATCCGAAGTTCTTGTCGCATTCAAGTTCGTTGTATATCCAACTATATCCTTCATCTCCACTCTTGCTTTATCGGTTTCAAATCCCATGTCGTTGCTGTTTCTGCTGTCCTCTCTCTCGTCCTCTTCATGTTCGGCGACATCCAGCTGATACAGAGGGTCAAGCGCGGCATCCTTTCTCCAAAGTATCCAGCGTTTGCACCACCAAGGAAGTGTCTTTGTGGTTTGGTACCGTACAAAGACGCGTGTAGGCACAGCAAAAATGTAATCAAGCTCCTCCAATGTTCGTTGCTTCGTCTCTGGGACGAACAAGAATATCAGGACCAAGGCAGCGACGTTGAGAAAGGCGTAGAATCCGAAAGATCCAATAACTAGCAATCTGGAGAGCATCAAGGGGAATGTAATGCCGAGGACTGCCGCCCAGAAAAGATTGGTTGCCACGGCCCAGGCCATGCCAACTTCACGGTGAGACAGCGGGAAGACTTCTGCCGAGTAAGTAAACGGCACCGGTCCCTCGCCAGGCGAATAAAATACCGCAAACAAAAACACAAAAAAAGCTACCATGCCGAGATGCGGACCGCCCGTTCCCGGTATCAAGGTGCACAATCCGGCTGCAAACAATGTCCAGGCCATTTGTGGAAAGGTAAACAAGAGCAAAGATCGACGTCCAAATGTATCAATTGTCCACACGGCCGGAAATGCAAATAAGAAATTTATAAGCCCGAATCCCCAGGTAGCCCACAACGCTTGCATTGGTGTAGCTCCGGCATTACGAAAAATGTCGGATGAATAAAAAGCAATGATGTTGATACCACACATTTGCTGCGCAATCATGACGACAAAAGATGCCAGAGTAGCACGGCGAATTCGCGGGATCTTGAAGAGCTCTATGAACCGTTTCAAATAATCACCGTGTCCAATGAACTCGTACTCGACCTGCAGCTGAACGTGAATATAGTATAAGTCCCGTGCGGCTTGAACTTGACTGTTTCGCAGCCGGAGGAGAGATCTCATAGCATCCCTATACCGACCCTTTTTAATATACCAACGCGGGGATTCGGGACAGAAATAAATAAGAATAGCAAGCGGGACTGCCGGAATGAATGCTGAGCCTAGCTGATATCGCCAGGCGTCCACCTTGATGCTCATGAGGCCTAGGTTCGCACAAGTGCCCAAGAATATTCCAAATGCATTCCACAGCTGCCAGCTCATGACTAACGCGCCTCGAATGGGGGCGGGTGAGTTTTCAGCAGCATAAATCGGTACTGCTCAACGAGTCAGTGATTGACAGCAGAGAATGATGCATTTCGCTCAAACACTCGGCACTTACCAGTTGAGGCCTTGGTGCCCATGCCCACCCCCAGCAGTAATCGGCAAATAAATAATTGCTTCCATGTATTGCAAAAAGCGCCGGCCAAAACAGGCCATAAGCAGAAGTTGGCGGAAACAAATATGGCGCCACGACGGCCAAAGTACGAATTGATTGGGTCGGTCAACCAGCAACCAAAGAGCGCAGTTCCGATGTACGGAGCGGCATTGACGAGCCCGACAAGTAATTTATCATGGTCGGATTCACTATCAATGTGGAAAGCCTTTGGAAACAACAGATTTGCTCCATTTGAGCCTGTCTGGTCCCACCCTTGAACGGCAGCGCCAATTGAACACGTAATAATTGTGAGGTAGAGCACTCTAGGTATTCGCCATTTATGGAGGACTTCGTCGCGCAGAGAGTCGATTTCTTCTTGGCCAAGGGCTTCAGAGCCGGTAATGTCTTCATAGCCCGTGGGGTCTTGGGCAACAAGAGCGCCTTGTCGAATAAGGTGACGGTAATCGTTTAGATCTTTTTCGCGACAAAATCGGTCCACATTGCTGAGAAGAACTCGCCGAGGGATTCCTATCAGCGGATTTTTGATTCTACGATGCAAGGTTAGTAGGTCGATGGTGATCCTGAGAAAGTTGACAAAGTAGCTGGGCTGCCATACTTGGCTTCAATATTCGAGTTGAGATTTACTTGAGGTACAGAGCTACAGCGAGAGTGTAGTCCCGCCTCGGTGGAAGAGGCTCTATGAAAGTCATTTGAGTTCCTGGAAGTGGGATAGAATTAGTCGGATGAACCGTTTGGAGATATTTGTAACTCTGAATTCCAGGCACTTGGCAGGGAACTGCCAGCCGTCTGCTGTGGTGAGACGCGAGCGGTATATAATCTAAGACACTGATCTGGCGGTTGCAAACTAAATCCAAGACCATCCTGGAAGCCGCATACCTAAAAGCGGATAACGATGCTCAAAGCGAAACTACGTATCTTGCCTCGCTCCCACAAAATAAATGAATGATCAAAAAAACGTACCCTGAGTCATCCTCCACCCTTTCAATATGCTCCATCATGAGCAAGAGCAGTTGCGACTGCTGCTGCAGCTGCAGCTGCTGTCGCGGGGACGAGAAGGCGAAATCTGGGGAAGTCCGATGATGGTGGAGTCCGAAATAAGGTCTGGGAGTTCGGGGTCGTAACGACTAGCCAAAGCAACGTGGTCCCTCAAAGTTTAGTTGCCATTTGACGACGCTGGCCGGGGTCGCAATAACGGCGTTCTCCAAGGTACTAGTCGCTATCGGCGAGTTTGCTCAGCGAGGACGGCACAGCATTCAACGCCGCGACAGTCGCTCAATAAATCCTCGAGCTTCATGCGGAAAAAGGATGAGAAGAAATTTAAGGGAATGAAGTCGAGTTGGGTAAGCAGTAAGAGCGAAGTAGAAGGCTAACAAGCCCACATGCACTCGCCCACTCAGCTGGGGGCCGGGGGACCATGCTGCCCAGCTGCTCTGCTTCTCTTCTCTTCTCTTCTCCCCCC